>MVJL01009070.1:0-16396 GCA_002156465.1 Macrocentrus cingulum | reverse complement strand
CTATTTTGATCAAATTAGATCAGTTTTGATTCGAAATCAATCCCCGGTAATAGCAGTTCTGATTTGCTTAGATCCAATTGGATCAAATTTGATCGAATCAAATCGAATGATATTTTCCGCTTATTCCGTCATAATTTATTTTGATCAAATTAAATCAAATTGGATCAAGTTTAATTGGTTTGGTATGGATAATTATTTATGAAGAACGCCCTTATTTTAACTGGCCAATAGCATAAAATTAAATTAAATACGGTACAATCTAACTACAAATCGATAAGAAGTGTGTAATTAAATCTCTGATATATTTCAACAGATAAAACAATTGTTAATATTTTACAAAATATTTTTTATTGCCGTAGGACATTTGCATACATATTTTCCTATGCGTATAAGGATGTCTATAGATTGAATATTATCGAGGGTCAAAAGCCCATACTCATTTCCTCTTTTAACAGGAATGATATGCTTGATTACCATCCCCGTTTTTTTATGCGTCACCATTTCATTGTGTTTTACATTCAGACGTTCAAAAACAATATATAAACAGTTATTATTCCTGAGAACCGTAAAAAAAAACCTTATCGAAGCATAAACAGATTCATTGTTATCATAAATAATATGTACATTGCTGCTGTCCGTTTTAGTATCTTTATACATTTGTGACGTGTATTCCTCCCCGTAAATCTTAGCTCGAGAATGAATATTTAGCTGATTGAGATGGAGATCGTTTTCTTCAAGAATTTCATTTTCAGATACTGTGATATTGATACGATTTATTTTCTTCCCAAGTAATAAAAATGCTTTTTTTTCGGAGTTCATCACATTATTGTTATTTTCTTTCTTCAATTCATGTTCTAAAATTGTTACACCTTGAGCAATCATTAGATTATTGATAATTTCTTGGCAAAAATGTTTAGTACCATGAGCAATTCTAATGAGATAACCATTATAATTCTCAAAAGGAAAAGCTGAAGATCCATTCAATGGCCCCCACCGTTTCACACATAGAGACAAATGCAGCAACTGATGAATATTATAGGTATATTCTCGATCGGAATATAAAGATTTAATATCCCGGACAAAAAGCCTTAAACAAATTTTAGCCTGTTCTAAATTTCTTTTAGAAATGTGATCCTGAAGCAGAATGTACCAAGCCATTACAAACAGTAGCCAATGTTGTAAATATACATTAGGTAAATAGTTTTCTAGAGCTGGAATTGAATAGTATAAAATCCAATTGTAAATGTCGTAAGCTTTAAAAAAATTTGCAAGGGAAAGATCGCGTGGCATTCTATGGAATGACTTTGGTGGTCTACATTGGTCTAGAATGTTACTCATGTCATTTATAAAATATTTAAGAGTCGGCCAGTTTCCGTCTTTCACGAGCCACAGATCCAAAAATTGCCTTCCTACTCCGAGTAATGCCGAATGCATGAAATCGGGTACTACGCATGTAGATATATCGAGCAATGGTATAGCAGAAATAATAGATCTGCCTTTGACGCCCTTTACATGAGGCAATCCATCATCGAGTGCTTTTCGAGCTTGCCTTTCCATTCTCGGCGCAGTTCTAATTTTGGCAGCCTCCTCTAAAAAGGGAAGTATGCGTACAGTACGTTTCTTCTCCACTCTCTTACATGGTACAGATTTTATCTCACAAATGTTACAACCAAATGTACCGTTAAAATTTTGAATATTTTGTACCGTCGCTCTTGCCGGCGCATCGGCTATGATCAAAGGCGCAACTACTTTCGAGATACATACTTCATTGGTTTCTGGGGTGGTCCAACGGATACCATTGGAAAAACTATGATTTAACTTTTCACAAAAAGGTTCAAGAAAAGAATTCATCAATGGCTTATGTTTGGAGTCATACCAGAGACCAATGGGAATAAGATAAGATGCGCGTAAATTCTCCGGAAGCTCTGCGATCATAAATAATAAAGGCCAACAATGACTCTTATTACTTTTTAGTAGAGAAATACCGTCTGTATTGAAAATTAATGTTAAATCGAACTGTTGCCTATCTTGACGACTATTAACTCTGATATATTCAGATCCATCCATGATATCTGTTATAACTGAAGAGGAATTGTGTGGTACAAACGGTCTCAACTTCTTAGCGAGATTTCTATGTTCAAACAAATACTGAATTTGTTTAGCCAGATCGATTTCGTAAAAGAATCCTGTACCCTCAGTGCTCCCACATGCGTCACATACTTCAATTTCTTTACGTTCGCACAGAATCTGGCAAGCTTTGCAATAAAAATGTTTAATGGTCGTAGGAGTCGGTGCAAAATTCTCAACATATTTAAATAACTTATAGATCGTATTCGGCATTGTATTGGGTTGTGGCAGAAGTTTGCAAATCACAGATAAATAACGTTTTAGTGCTTTTTTGGAGGATTTTTCCTGAATATATTCTGTCATTAACCAAGTTACTGCCTGTTTCTGTGTAACGCTACTGTTATCATATAGTAATCGATCAATAATGTCTCCGTCATCCTCTATGGCTTGATTTCTATCCAGTTCAATCTCATTATCATGAATATCGCTATTAGATGTAAGACTATCACTGTCTGTATCATTTGACTCTTCGGTGTTCGAAGCAGTATTAGTGGATTTAACACTCTCGTAGTCACCTGTTTAATAATGGTAAAAAATTCAGATTTGTCACAACAATAAAAATATTTTAGTCTCTCGAAAAACATCATGATTACTATATACCTGTTGTACTTAAGGAATCAGTATTACGGCTAGAACCACTTTCGGATGTGTCCACTGCGTCTATTTGTTAATATTCCTGATCAATCCCATTTATCGACTGATTATAATCCTCGATATCTTCATAAAGGTACGGACTCATGGAGCGGTTTATCGCGATGGGCTAGGCGTTAAAACGCATTTCAAGGGTCACGTGACTCGCGAGTTGCGCAGTTGACTTATTTTTTACTGGTGACAGATGCGGCTACCGCTGCTACCCCTTCCAACTGACGTTGCGATAAAACGCTCTACCGAGCGACAAAACGCGAATTCGCTGTTACCTCCTCCTCGACCCACCTTTGCGTTTTATCTCACGCATCGCAAGCGTTTTACCGCTCCATGAGTTTTACCGAGCGACAAAACGCGAATTCGCTGTTACCTCCTCCTCGACCCACCTTTGCGTTTTATCTCACGCATCGCAAGCGTTTTACCGCTCCATGAGTTGGGCACTTACCGCTCCATGAGTTGGGCACTTAAATGTCATGTGCTCGTTCCTGTTCATCTGCGTGATGCAACACAGTGCAGGCTCTTTTGGCAGCAATATTACGGCTCCATCTATCCCGAGTTTTCCGCGGGATCTAAATAAAATTTTAATTGAACAAATGTAAAAACAAATAAGGACTAATTTCATTAAAAGTTTATTATTTTACTTACTGGCATGTTTATATCATCTAACCACTTCTTATATTTTCTTTTTCGTTGCCCTCTAACTTGTTCGGATAAAGACTCTTCAGACGACTTGTTTAATAATGGTAAAAAATTCAGATTTGTCACAACAATAAAAATATTTTAGTCTCTCGAAAAACATCATGATTACTATATACCTGTTGTACTTAAGAAATCAGTATTACGGCTAGAACCACTTTCGGATGTGTCCACTGCGTCTATTTGTTGATATTCCTGATCAATCCCATTTATCGACTGATTATAATCCTCGATATCTTCATAAATGTCATGTGCTCGTTCCTGTTCATCTGCGTGATACAACACAGTGCAGGCTCTTTTGGCAGCCTTATTACGGCTCCATCTATCCCGAGTTTTCCGCGGGATCTAAATAAAATTTTAATTGAACAAATGTTGATACAACACAGTGCAGGCTCTTTTGGCAGCCTTATTACGGCTCCATCTATCCCGAGTTTTCCGCGGGATCTAAATAAAATTTTAATTGAACAAATGTAAAAACAAATAAGGACTAATTTCATTAAAAGTTTATCATTTTACTTACTGGCATGTTTATATCATCTAACCACTTCTTATATTTTCTTTTTCGTTGCCCTCTAACTTGTTCGGATAAAGACTCTTCAGACGACATTGCTGAAAAAAATCATATGTTTATATCATCTAACCACTTCTTATATTTTCTTTTTCGTTGCCCTCTAACTTGTTCGGATAAAGACTCTTCAGACGACATTGCTGAAAAAAATCAAACAATATTACAAGTCCCATAGAATAAGTAAACAAATCGTAACCCCGTAGATAATTATATTTACGGAGAAATTATATATTATCATTTCAATGTATTCAATACAATATTACAAGTCCCATAGAATAAGTAAACAAATCGTAACCCCGTAGATAATTATATTTACGGAGAAATTATATATTATCATTTCAATGTATTCAATAAGAATTTTACTAACCTGCAAATGGCAAGATGCAGTATTATTTAGTTGAAATGATGGTCCAGAGTATGGTAATCCAACACAAAAACACAATGGTATGAATATAAAATATTGTATCGATATAATTGGACGAATCTTATAGAAAATTCCCGTAGATAATTATATTTACGGAGAAATTATATATTATCATTTCAATGTATTTAATAAGAATTTTACTAACCTGCAAATGGCAAGATGCAGTATTATTTAGTTAAAATGATGGTCCAGAGTATGGTAATCCAACACAAAAACACAATGGTATGAATATAAAATATTGTATCGATATAATTGGACGAATCTTATAGAAAATAAATGATGGTCCAGAGTATGGTAATCCAACACAAAAACACAATGGTATGAATATAAAATATTGTATCGATATAATTGGACGAATCTTATAGAAAATAATAAATGATTACATGTAAAGTATAGAACCGCACCGGCGACAGCACTATAATCTCTATATACATCTATGTACAGGAGTAGAAATCAGCGGGCGGCGGAGAGTCGACACCAAAAACTCGCACACGCGCCGAACTACGGCAATCGGGCGGTCTATTTGACATATATATAGATATCATAGCTACGTGCCACATATGTGAGTTCATTCTGATTATCTGTGCCCATACTCGATTTACAGAGATATAATTCATCAAGTTCACTTTCAAAGCTTTTGACACGATATTATGTATCTAATCACGAGCAAAGATACCGGCGTTGACTACATTGTGCAGGACGAGGATGTTTCCCCACCAGATACCGGTGAAAAAGTGGTGGTGGGCGATGAGGTTATGTTTTGGATTAATGCTGAAGAACAAATAGAAGGCATTATCATCATGTATTCAGGTATAAATAGTAGTTAATATTTTTCATTATTTATCAGCTTATGTTAATATAACAATCATGTTCTATCTCCTATATATAAGATATTTAACCCACCAAAACCTCGTTCGTGGATTCACATGCGTGGTAATGTTCAGGATATATCAATTATTCTTTATCGATAGATATCTATCGATATGGTCTGTGAATCCTGCCTATTTTCGCGCGAAGATAATATCTCAGTGAATAATCCAACCAGGAATTTTTTTCTTGTTCTAGAAAGTAAAAAAAAGTTGATCGCTGCCTGGAACAAACGAACAATTGAATTGGCGGATTCTATTGAAAAATATCAACACAGTGAATCCGCTAATCCGACTAAAAACGTAAACCCATTCCCAAAAAAATATGGACACCAACTGATCCAAAAAAAAAGTAACTAAAAATGATTCTAAAAAACCCCAAAAACCTCAAAAAGATGCCAAATCTAAAGCCCAGGTACGTCAAACTATTCTCTGATAAATTGATAAACTAGCAAAATAATATTCTCGTAAATTTTATAGGTTCAGCAACAACAGTATCAGTCGTCCCAAGCCAGAGTCCAAAATATTATAATGAATGCTACCGATAATTCAAATTTAAAGCGCCGGAGAAGCCAGATTATAGATAGCGACAGTGAATCTACAGAAAATGAAATGTCTCCTAAAAAGGTACAAAGAGACATTATAAATTTAATTATATTGCTTTCTACTTATTTTATTGTTTATTCGTGAATTTCTTTTCAGGAAATTCCAAGCACAAGAGAGAGAGAGAGAAATCCATCAGTTGAAGGCAATAGTAAAAGATTCGCCGCAACGTATCGATTTTTTCACCGGCAAACCAATACAATCTTCGAAAGTTAAGCCGTTGACTGTTTCTTCTATGGAAAATTTGCCGTCTTCACCGAAGCAATCTCGTTCTGGAAAAAAAATATCTCACATTCTGCCCTCTAAAACACGATTGGCATCATCAGATGCAGCATTTGAATCTCAGAACGAATATGACAGCGACGGAAGCCATAACTCATCCACCATGTCAAACCACAGAGCCAAACACCTTGATGCGTCGCCGACCAAAGAAGAATTGAAGAAACAATTGAAAAAATTAGCAGCCCAGTTAAAATCAAAAGAAGCTCAATTATCATCAGAGGATTCAGACAGCGAAACTGATGATCAACATGTTTACGGAAAAAATTGGAGAGGTCCAAACGGTGAAAAAGTGGGTATCATCTAGCATAAATATCTGACTATTATATTATATTATATTTAAATATGGAGAAATTCTAACAATTGTGTATTTTCACTGTAGATGGTCCATCTCAAAAACGGGGTTTACTGTCGAAAATCGATTTATACTGCCATGGAGGGTGGATCTAACAACCCTTCTCACATCGTTCGTCGGTTAGTGGACGGGGTGTTCAATCGTGATTTTTTGCATAATCGGACATGTACAGGCCGGAGTGACCATACAAAGAAGCAAGTAGTTGAGACCATGAAAACTTATCCCCTCAATCCAAAAGCAAAAAATGCCATAATTGGTAATATTCTGGAACTATATATTTAAATTTGAATGAAATATTATATATTTGTTGCCGTGATAGTGAAAATACTGAATAATACTAATTCAATCTTTTTTTCATAGATTATGCAATTGAGTATGCAGAGAAGACAAAAGTCACGCAAAAAAAAAACAAAGAAAGAGCTTCTAAGATCATTAGCGCAACGACTGTGCGAGATAAAAGAGGAATTGAAAAATGGTGCACAGAAGTAACGGTAGCGCCGTAAATCTTGTCATCAGTCACTCGAGTGATTTTCGTTTATTATCTATATCCAACTAATAGTCACTCTTTTTTTATCAATAATATTCTCTTTAATGTTCCTATAGGTTAGGCAAGTACAGCACGTGCAATGCTCATGTTGCAATTTAAGTTTCTATATTATTATATATTTTCGCGCGAAGATAATATCTCAGTGAATAATCCAACCAGGAATTTTTTTCTTGTTCTAGAAAGTAAAAAAAAGTTGATTGCTGCCCGGAACAAACGAACAATTGAATTGGCGGATTCTATTGAAAAATATCAACACAGTGAATCCGCTAATCCGACTAAACGTAAACCCATTCCCAAAAAAATATGGACACCAACTGATCCAAAAAAAAAAGTAACTAAAAATGATTCTAAACTAGCAAAATAATATTCTCGTAAATTTTATAGGTTCAGCAACAACAGTATCAGTCGTCCCAAGCCAGAGTCCAAAATATTATAATGAATGCTACCTTAAACTAGCAAAATAATATTCTCGTAAATTTTATAGGTTCAGCAACAACAGTATCAGTCGTCCCAAGCCAGAGTCCAAAATATTATAATGAATGCTACCGATAATTCAAATTTAAAGCGCCGGAGAAGCCAGATTATAGATAGCGACAGTGAATCTACAGAAAATGAAATGTCTCCTAAAAAGGTACAAAGAGACATTATAAATTTAATTATATTGCTTTCTACTTATTTTATTGTTTATTCGTGAATTTCTTTTCAGGAAATTCCAAGCACAAGAGAGAGAGAGAGAAATCCATCAGTTGAAGGCAATAGTAAAAGATTCGCCGCAACGTATCGATTTTTTCACCGGCAAACCAATACAATCTTCGAAAGTTAAGCCGTTGACTGTTTCTTCTATGGAAAATTTGCCGTCTTCACCGAAGCAATCTCGTTCTGGAAAAAAAATATCTCACATTCTGCCCTCTAAAACACGATTGGCATCATCAGATGCAGCATTTGAATCTCAGAACGAATATGACAGCGACGGAAGCCATAACTCATCCACCATGTCAAACCACAGAGCCAAACACCTTGATGCGTCGCCGACCAAAGAAGAATTGAAGAAACAATTGAAAAAATTAGCAGCCCAGTTAAAATCAAAAGAAGCTCAATTATCATCAGAGGATTCAGACAGCGAAACTGATGATCAACATGTTTACGGAAAAAATTGGAGAGGTCCAAACGGTGAAAAAGTGGGTATCATCTAGCATAAATATCTGACTATTATATTATATTATATTTAAATATGGAGAAATTCTAACAATTGTGTATTTTCACTGTAGATGGTCCATCTCAAAAACGGGGTTTACTGTCGAAAATCGATTTATACTGCCATGGAGGGTGGATCTAACAACCCTTCTCACATCGTTCGTCGGTTAGTGGACGGGGTGTTCAATCGTGATTTTTTGCATAATCGGACATGTACAGGCCGGAGTGACCATACAAAGAAGCAAGTAGTTGAGACCATGAAAACTTATCCCCTCAATCCAAAAGCAAAAAATGCCATAATTGGTAATATTCTGGAACTATATATTTAAATTTGAATGAAATATTATATATTTGTTGCCGTGATAGTGAAAATACTGAATAATACTAATTCAATCTTTTTTTCATAGATTATGCAATTGAGTATGCAGAGAAGACAAAAGTCACGCAAAAAAAAAACAAAGAAAGAGCTTCTAAGATCATTAGCGCAACGACTGTGCGAGATAAAAGAGGAATTGAAAAATGGTGCACAGAAGTAACGGTAGCGCCGTAAATCTTGTCATCAGTCACTCGAGTGATTTTCGTTTATTATCTATATCCAACTAATAGTCACTCTTTTTTTATCAATAATATTCTCTTTAATGTTCCTATAGGTTAGGCAAGTACAGCACGTGCAATGCTCATGTTGCAATTTAAGTTTCTATATTATTATATTATTTTTTTATTTATTTATTTATTGTATACTTGTCTAGGCTTATTTTGCCTGTCACAAGGAGCTGTTTTTACTTGGCGTTTTTAACTTGGCGTTTTTCTGGGCTGCTCTGCCCTGAGTGTGCGGCTGTGGACCGACTTGTGCTTTCTGTACTGCATTTGCATGGTGCTTAAGCACCGTAGCATGGGGAAACCACAGAAAAAACCCATGCTAGTACAGTCGGCATAGGCAAAGTCCCAATGGTCGATAGAATTTTACCAATTTTATCGATCAGTGGTTCCCTTTGACCCACGCCTGGCGTTCAGGGACCTTCACCCTAACACAGTGCGCGCAGCTGAGCTGGCCCCCTATCCGGGCAGAGAGACCTTGGTCATCTCTGTCCAGCCAGGGTGCCCGCCAGAGCTACACGAGTGCCGGGTGACTGTCACTGACGCTTTTCCGTGCCAATTGCACCATTCATCGATCGATGAAACATCGGTCGATAATGGTGCAGCCTATTATATCGTCGATCCAGCGGGCACGGGGATTTTTTCCTCAGAAAAAAACCTCTCGCTGTGGGATTCGAACCCCGGTCTTCCGCGTGGCGAAGCAACGCTCAACCACACGGACCACCGATCGACTCTATATTATTATACAGTATATGTATGTTGACTTGATGTGTAGTGACTATTATACTTGCTGTGTATTATGTTGACTTTGTGCATTGCGAATTGGAGCAAACATTTGCAGTAATTAATAAATAATCTGATTGAAAAAAGTAATTCATAAATAATTTTTTTGCATTTACATACATTTAAATATAATTGAATCAAAATTGATATAATCGAATCAAATCTGATCCAATTTGATCAAACTTGATTAGGCCAATTTCCGAATCTAAACAGATCAAATTTGATCTACACTATATTGAATAAATTTGATCGAATTTGATCAAATTAGATCTGAGCGTTTTTTCTCGGGTTGCGTCGAGTTTGCGTCGATACCATATGACATCGATGCTCCATCGACCCTGCCTAGAATTGCAGTGGAGGACGGGAAATAAAGATTGCGTCGATGTAGCGTCGATGTCATTCTATCGACGCACAATCGACGCTGCCCATAAAAAATAAGGATATAGTATGAGAAAAAAAGTGCGTTGAGGTAGCGTTGATATATATGTGTATCGACGCGTTGATAAAGCGTTATCCGAGTCGAGTCGGTCCGCTAAGAAATAAAATAAATTGATTATTTTTTCACGTAGATATATACGAGCCAGAGGGATTCAGTGGAAGCGAGGATAAGTGCAGATTAATTGTACTCTCGAGGGAGAGCAGTTCTACTACATTTTGTATATACACGCTGCCGAGCGATTCCTCAAGATGTAGTGATAGTAGTCGTAATCATTGTACTTTCCGTGATTTTTTTTGGTTATTTGGGGAAGTCTTAAATGATAAAAGCAATTTAATTAATGCGTCAATTAAATTTATTTTATCATTTGAAAAATTCCCCAAATAACAAAAAAAAACTAAGTGATGTACGTAAATACGGTAATCATAACGTCTCAGATCATTTATTGCTTCCACATCGAATCTCTCTGCCTTTGTGATGAGGAATGCACTAGTGTGACCCTGCAACGTTGCAGTTAGGGTAATTACCAGGCTGTGAAAATAGAGTGCCCATTTAGTATGTCGTAAAAGATTGAAAGGAACTGGCAATTAGTTTTAATAATTGAACCTTTACGTTGCGTCAATATTGTCATAGAAATCAATACTGCGATGCATATCATCTAGTACGTACTGATGCACAATTACTATAAGTAATAATGATTATCTATACTTGGCCATGAACGTCCCATACAGAAGTTGACCTTGTTGTTCTACGTTCTGCTTTTAATAATAACTGGATGCTTGTAGTATAATTAATAGTATGTAGATGAAGGCAATTCTTAGATATAGGTGTATATGACTGATTTATTCAAGACACAGACTGATTATGTACACGAACATGTTTCTAACAAAACACCTTGATTGCTTCAATTTGTTCAACAAACTAATACAACGGTGGTGAAGAGTGCACATTGTTTACACTAATCCATACAGGTTACAAAAAGAAAAAACATCGGAAAAGGATAAAAATCAGAACTACCTCATATACACGCCGGTTTTCTGGATATTCCGAGGAAGTTTAAAGATATTCAATATTTCACACTGGATCAACAAATACAATGAATAACCACAAACACGTGTAATATCATACCCATATTATACGAGCTATTGTGCTTGTTTGTTTATACCATATAGATGATATGGTCAAGTCTATTGCTATTGTTGAATGCCATTGCAGAAAGTTTAATAGTACAGAAATCATCAAACACTCAGATTAGACAATAACTCGTCGTTTTAACGTTAGTTGGCTGGTCAGGCTTCAGCTGCTGTTATATGACGCCGTTTGGGGTTAACTTTTTTCGCATGGTAAATTTCGAGGATTAAAAAAAACGTTGCAATGCTGAGACCAATCCCAAGCAGCACGAACGCAAATGTCAAGTCATTCAACTGGATTTTACGGATCTGCGGATCGGTTTCTCGCTCTTCATAGAATTGTAATTTTTTTATTGGTGCATCACTCATTTGAGCAAACCAGTGAGTTGTTAAACCAGCTGCTGCCAGTCGTGATATACATTGTTCCATTTTTTTTGTTAGTGGCCAGTCTGGGCGATGGTAAATGCCAGCCCATCGACTTATTTCAAGCGAGGATATGTGCAAATTATGCTTCGAGGCCCACGGCAACAAATCCGCTATGCTCTGTATACATGCATTCAAGGTATTATTTAAAACGTACTTGGAGCATACATAGTCTCCAATAATGTGGACATAGTTGTTCGGATAGTCCGTCAACTGGTCAGAAATTGTTCTGAAGAAGTACCCATTTACGTAAAGATGATATTTGTAATGTCGCAGATCCTCCAGCGTCTTCACATCGAATCTCTCTGGCGTGGTGAGAAATGCACTGATGTTACCCTGAAATGTTGCGTTCAAGATGATCACAAGCCACCAAATGCCAAACAGATAAATTCGAATTGAGTTCCCACGCAAAGGTTGCAGGACACCCGTGCTCAAGAAGACTCGAAGCATCTCCAGAACTGCTGCGAACAGCCGACCATTGTTTCTAAAGATGAAGATAAACCATGTAATAAACATGGCGAAAAATATGAGAGCCACTGCTCCCCCGCTGTAGAAATTAACTATCTTCTCGACTGGAGTTAAAAAATCTCGATGATTGGTTAAGATCCCCAAATTTATTTGGATACGCGAGCTTATAAAGCGTTTACTATTTACCTGAAAACTCGGAGAAAGTGTGACATCATGGGTTCCATTTGATATCGCCTGTTTTATTTCAACTATTTCTCCGTCCTTTCGCGAAACTATCAACGGATAATAGTCAATAGCTACTGTTAACTTGAGAGTGGAAATGATACTGTCCACCATCATATAAAATGCGTAATGCGAATTTTCCTTGAAAATCTGCCAGTCATCATTTCTGCCAATCCGTGGCTGCAAATTAAATAGTGACCATGCGATGGCTTTTATTTGATAGCGGTCCAGATACTTTGTTTTATCGAATTCCAAGTGCTCGCACATTCCGGGACCTGAGCGAAATAATTATCAATAAAAATATTTGTATATTTTGGTACTGTAGTGTGCTTACCTTCCGAGTAGAGCCGCCTATGGAGGGTCCAGCGTTGATCTGAGTCGGTTTCCACTTTCTCCCAGCCAAGTATGGTTCGGTTCGTGAAGGGATTGTAAGTATAGAGCGAAACCCTGCCCGCGGATTCTTCGCAGATGTAAAACGAAGCTAATAGATTCATTTTCCAAACGGCATGCAGAATCCCTGATGCACCTTCACATCCAACTCTTCTTGTATTTGCAATGAAAAACGTCGATACAGAGTTCCATAAATCGGACAATTTCAATTTTCGCAACATTGTCTCCAGTGACACTTCCGAGTCGGTACCCAGGAGAAACATCAGCCACGGCGGAAAGAAACCATGGCTTTGGTTGTGATCAAAGTTTTTGTTAATCAAAATCACATTTTCGGGCGCATTCTCGCTTAGGCCTCGAGCGGCTCTACTCAGATCTTCCGAGACAACCAGAGTATTCAAGCGTGACGCGAAGCATGTTTTCAGAATTATCATCTACAGAACGAAATTTACTCAATTATCTTCTCTTTGTAAAATTTTGCAATGAAAAAGAATTCTAAAATGAACTCACCGATTTTTCGAGGACTTCTGGGGCCTCTTCTTGCTTGTTCGAGACATTTAGATAGACCGCATTCACGCGTGGTTGTAGTATATAGAGTGCAGCAACAGTTATCACAAAATTCATACGCGTACGACGATCCATTTTATTGTATTAGTCGTTCAAAATTGCTCGAATGAGTGAAATGTCGGAGCGCCACAAAGGACGAAGAGGTACTGCCAGTTTATTTCTGCTATTGGACTTTCATGTGTTGCTATAATGTTACCATGGATACTAATGGCCACTCAAATTATCGTCTATTCTGCAATTATGTTTCAGAGTAAAATATTCCTGTGCATGATGTAGACAATATCTCCGATACATCAATAACGTGTGCCAGTATATCTGCCTGATGGTCATGCATACTTTTGGTTTGACAATTATGAGGATTGTCACTTAACGTGCTAGTCGATACCGCTATTGCATCCACTCTTCCTGCATACCACGCTAATGTATTGCCATTCTTATCGTAGATAATCTGCAAGCACTTTTTCCATCCAGCGTATCCAATATCTTATTATCGCGAATATTCTTTACGGTTATCGCTGTCGAATAATTTTTATATATGCCCCCTAAAACTTTTTTCATATTCGAAAAGTATATATATTTGCAGAGAGAAAAGCATCAAATAATAAAATAATTTGAATTGAAGCGATTAACATATATGTTTAACTATTTTGTAGCTAAAAAATTCACTCAAAAACAGTTTTTCCGTCCTTTGATGCCGACAGCGAAAAATAACTCTTTCAGCCCTGGTCGTGAATAAGTTGTATTTCACACTCTTTGATGTCAAACTATAGAATGCCAGTGACAAAAAGATAAAGAACGTCACGTCAACTTTCAGGACATGATTTTCAACAAGAAAACCGTCCTTGTTGGGTAATTAACTTCTATCTCCACATCCATCTTAGAAATACACTAGACTAGATTAAACGGTGTACCCTTATGGAACATAAAGTTCAAATGGTGAACGAACTTTTTTGGAAACGGAACTTTATAGAATGTTAAAAATATGAAATTCATTTGGAGAACGGGGGATTTCAGAATAGAAGATTTCAGATCGGTGAATTGTTGAAATTAAGTTGTTTTGAACTGACGTCTTTTAGAACGGAGTAATGAAAAGATCAGAAAAATAGAAAATTATTTATAAATTATATTCAGATGGTATATACCATCATGGTATATAACAAAATATGTGGTTACTATCAACTGATAAAGCAGGTTTCTGTGTCGTATATATAGCGACGCGTTGGGAGCAGTTACCTGCTCCCAAAGTCCCAATTCATAGGCATAATTTTTCACGGCGGGGAAATTCTCTGCGTGGTACCTGCGCGAGTGACCCCAACGACGGTCGGTATCGTCGGCAGGCAGTGGCTTTCAATTTGTATGTAATAGTTCCAAGGTCGTTGGCCCCGTTAGGCTGGATCTACATGAGAGTTCATAAGCGTGCCCGGTTTACAACCGTCCATGTAGATCCAACCTAAAATCCTTTATCCACGAGAGGAGATTGACCTATGATAATAATGGTAAATAGTGTAGTGAATAATGTAATTTCATTAAGGCTGGGCTAGTGTCGGTAACTATCTTATATAGATAATTTTTTTAGATAGATTTTAAGTCACCACGCGCAACCGTTTTTTGATATTATTAATAAATAATATGTATTGACTGAATGATCAGAATGTTATTTATGAATCCCCCCACCCCGCGACGAATCGAAATTTTCAATAAAATTGTATTTTCGAATAATATCTATTAGATATTAGTACCTCACCGACACGGCTTTTATGAATCCCCCCACCCCGCGACGAATCGAAATTTTCAATAAAATTGTATTTTCGAATAATATCTATTAGATATTAGTACCTCACCGACACGGCACGCACACACGTACTTCACCATGTGGTAGTGCGTGAGAAAAACGGTCTCAGAGGATTGTTTTGGCACTCTTACTGCATTTTGGGATCGTAGCGCCCTGATGACCACCCTAAATAATAAAATAAAATTTATTTTATAATTTATTATTTAACTTTATGAATTCCAAATTTAATCATTTTTAATATAGTCTTCACGAAAATTTCGGTTTCTCATTGGAAAAAGTGCTCGAAAAAGCATGAATCTATATGGTATTCCTATCGTTTTTACTACAAAAGAACTTTAAGGCTGGGCTAGCCGCGGTAATAGTAGAGCCCCTGATTGATGCGCCGTTATCTTTTCATCTGATAACGGCAGCCGCGCGAACCTCGTTGCCACAGTTTTTTCGGTTGGTAAGGACGAGCTCCGATAAACGGGCACTCACAGACAGGACCGACAAACGGGTACTTTGCATGTGGGGGCAAACGGGGCCCCCCCTCAACCCGGTGTAAACAAACACTTGACAGGCCGCTTACTCTGTCAGAAAATTTGGCGAAAATTGTCCAGAAATCGACTTTAAGGCTGGGCTAGTGTCAGTAACTATCTTATCTAGATAATTTTTTTAGATAGATTTTAAGTCACCACGCGCAACCGTTTTTTGATATTATTAATGAATAATATGTATTGACTGAATGATCAGAATGTTATTTATGAATCCCCCCACCCCGCGACGAATCGAAATTTTCAATAAAATTGTATTTTCGAATAATATCTATTAGATATTAGTACCTCACCGACACGGCACGCACACACGTACTTCACCATGTGGTAGTGCGTGAGAAAAACGGTCTCAGAGGATTATTTTGGCACTCTTACTGCATTTTGGGATCGTAGCGCCCTGATGACCACCCTAAATAATAAAATAAAATTTATTTTATAATTTATTATTTCCTAATAGCGCGGAAATCCGGTCGCGCTTATTCGAGGTGACAGCTACACACAGACAGGGCGTTGCTACAGCACTAAGGTGCCACCAGATGGCACTAGCATGGTCTCCCATTCGACGCGTTTGAAATTATAGACTCGTGGCTAGGTCTCCGGGAGCCCTGGGCATCCCAAGATAATAATAATAATAGTACTATACGGTTCTACGCGAGTGTTTATGAATACGAGCAAACAATTGTATTTATTTATCGCGTACTTAATAGTCTAATTACTATTGTTGTTCACTGAAAATAATTTTAAATCATTATTG
>MVJL01009069.1:0-152990 GCA_002156465.1 Macrocentrus cingulum | reverse complement strand
AAAAAAAAAAAAAAAAAAAAAAAAAAAAACCCGAAAAAAACCACCATAACCCACTAAATCTTCCCAATAGAGTCGCAACTAGAAAATCCAAGAAAAAACAAGCAAAACCCACCTCTGTCGCAAAAGCCATTCACGCGCCGTTTACACGATGTTTCCTGGAATTGGAAGTCGTGGAAACGGGGGAAAAGTTGGGTAAATTAATAATCCAATTGTACGAGATTGTAGTTCCAAAAACGTGTGAAAATTTTGCGACTCTCTGTGTGCGATCCGAGGGACCCTCATACCGTGGGACGCCATTTCATCGGATAATTTCCGGATATTTGTGTCAAGGCGGTGACATAACGAACCGCAACGGCACCGGAGGACAGTCGATTTGGGGCGAGGACTTTGCCGATGAGAATTTCAAGCTCCGTCACAGTTGTCCTGGGATTTTGTCGATGCTAAATCACGGAAAAGACACCAACAATTCGCTGTTTAACATCACATTCAAACGCCTGCAGCCATTGGACGGCCACAATGTCGTGTTTGGCCGAGTAATTCAAGGACTAGCCAACATCTACAAGGTATATTATCCATTAAAATTCACAAAGTGTCATTGAAAACTAAAAAAAAAACTGAGCTTGCAGATTGAGGCCTTGGGCACGGTTCTCGGCAGACCGCGAAAAACAGTTATCATTTCGAATTGTGGAGTTTGTTGAGCAAAAAACACAAATATTCATTGACTCTAATAATCTGTACAGCATTACAATCTACTACTTATCTCGTTAAAAATTGCATATATTAATTTTTACGTTTGTTTGAAGGAACTGGCAGTCGAAATGGCGTTAGCTCGACCTCAGCCTCTGCAAAGCTGTCGACATGGTAGCAAAAGTATTCAGGATTTTTTTACCGTATCGCCGGCTTGCTGCGAGGTGTACAATCGAACAGGCAATATTTTTATTCTCGGCTGAAATAAGCAAATTTATTTTGAGGTTAGATAGTCAGCCTGATAACTAACAACAAATTTACTCAAACAACGCGGAATCTTGGGTCTCTATCAAGGAACCGGCGCAACTGCTTAGCGAGATGTCACATTTTCTGTGATTTACTTCCCCCTGTTTGCCCGATTAAACGGCCTAGGTCCCAAACGCGAGGATGGACAATTTTTGATAAGACTTTTTTTATAGCTCTTGAAATTTTCTACAAAAAATAATCAACGCTAAATTTTGTTATCTCACGTAGTTTTCGAGATATTCGTGAAACAATGAGATCGATATTTGTCAGGGATGACTTTTAATGGTGAAAAAAATTTTTTTAGCTGTTATTTGGTGCTCATTTTTGGCTGGATGTGTTGCCGGCTCCACGGCAGCATTACTTGTCAATCCATTTGACGTAATCAAAACTCGATTGCAGGCAATTAATAAAGCTCCAGGCGAACCAACGTACAACGGTGTCTTAGACTGCATAGGGTGAGTATTGATGCATCTGTCGATAAATATGAATATATATGACAAAATAATTCTTTTTCTTTTTTTAATCCAGGAAAATATTGAAGAATGAAGGTCCAACGGCATTTTTCAAGGGTGGCGCCTGTCGAATGATCGTGATAGCGCCGCTATTTGGAATAGCACAAACTGTTTATTATCTCGGTGTCGCTGAGAAATTGATGGGTTTAAAGTAAAAAAAAAAAATTACTGCCATAATTAAATCTGTATTTCCTGGAAAAACCTGACGACAATAATTATCGTAATGAAATTTAATCAATATACATATATAGTCAATAATTGCCAGAGATATTTTACAAGTAAGAGACTCTCTCCGTAAATATTTCGTTTATATCGAGAATTATTTTTTCACGTTTTATATAGCCTGTGAATATTGAATTTATCTGCTGAAACTAGTCGTTTTGCAAGAAAAACAGCAGTTTTAATATTTCAAATGTTTTATATATCAATCGTAATAATTTTTATTAAATATTATTTTTAGATAGATTTTAATAATTAATTAATTAATTAATTAATTAATTAATTAATTTACGTATTTGATTTTAATTGGCGCAATGTTTAAAACAAAATTTTTTTTTTTCAAACTCAACAGTCTAATAATCATTATGTCCAATCACGATTGTGAATTAAACTCGATATAGCTTTAAGAGTATTTGATTGTAATTAGTTTTTTTTTTTTTGAAAAATGCATCTGCGTGACATTTACGCGTATATTGATAATATTTTAAAAAGAAAATCATTTTACTAAAATCACGATTTAGGCAAAATAAAAGCAGGCTGCCTGCAATAAAAAAAAATTGCAAACAGCATGAAAATTTTGTTAGTTAAAAAGTTTGACACAAAACAAAAAATGTGTGTGTACTATAATAAATGTAAATTATTAGAAATGCAATATTGCGTATCTTTTCATATGTGCAAAAATTCATTGTAAAATATACACACACGAGATTGTCTTATCACGCGTCGTATGCTGCCAAGGCCTCTTGCAATTTAGACACGATTTTTTGATAAAAAGCAATCTGTTCAGTCAAGTGATTTTTCATTGCTTGATTCATGTGAACCTTTCGCTCTGATTGAAAGTGACTCTCTTCGGCAATTATTGCCCGAGCAATTACGTCGGTTCGTCGCGAGAGATCTCGCAACTGTTGCGGCTCCATTTTATGCTCTGTGACTAGTCGTTCGCAGTCTTTTCTCTTTTGCACTGCACTCTAAATAATTTAAAAAACAAGAAAACACAGATTTAAGCACAAATTCAAAAATTTCCTTTAAAAAACGCTTAAATTGTACCTTGTGGATGGAAATAATGTCGGGGAAGCTGCTGATAATGCCGCGATAAATGTGAAATTTATCGGCAAGCGGCTCCCAATCATAGCGCGGCTGTTCATCGTACAATTTTCCAATTTCACTGTAAACTTCACCGGTAAGCTTGAGAGCCAGGGTCATTTGATCTCGACCACATTCATCGCCCTCCAAGGCATGACCCAAACTGATAAACGAGTGGCCAACTTTTTGAAACTCTCTCTTATAAAGATTTTGATATTTTTTACCCTGATCCATTGCTGTGGCCATGAAATTTTTGATAACTGGATCCAAACCAGTAACAAAACGATGCAGTGCATCAATTTTAATATCAGTTTTTACAGCGCGTTAAATGGTACATCATTACACTGAATAGCATTGAAATTATTAACGCCCAACCATTCGTCATTTTCAGCTTGACGTTTGCCGGCTTTCCAGCGTTTTTCATCTGTGAAAAAAGCAAGTGATTAAATGGTCCCAAACACGGCTTCGCGATAACACAGGATGCCGACAAACATAATCACCAAATTCCTGCAACTGCCTCCGTCGCTGCTCGATAAATTGCTCATCATACCTGCCAGATATTTGTTTATCTGGCAACGGTGGAATTGCAATGAAACAATATTTTTCCTCCAATCGTTCGTGCAGCCAGTCGAAATGCTTGTATCTTCGCGACACTTGAATATTGTTAAACTGCAATAACATGAAAATTAAATATACACAGCAAACACGCGGTAAAACTATATTTATTACCGTGGGCGTTAGCTGATAGACAATAAAGCTCTTTAATCCTTTTAATTTCGATCCTTTCTTTGGCGACGTGATGATACAATTGTACGAATCACCAATTGACGCCCAGGAACAACGGCCATCTCCAATCTCTTGGATAAATATTTTCTCGTCCTCGGGTACTGGTGTATTTTTCGTACCAAGTAAAAAACTCTCCTCACCTGTTTTTATTAGCGTTGAGAATTTATTATTTTTTTTTGCAGCAACTGGTCGCTCGGATATAATCGAGTGCACTATCGGAGCCGGTGCATTTGCTGCTGCTGCTGCTGCTGCTGTTGTTGTTGTATCAACGTCGGGAAAACTCGAGTGTTGGCTGAGAAATTGTCCAGGCTGGGGATACTGATTGCTCGATGGCATAGCCACAGGCTGTGTTTGTCCAATCTCGGAATCATCGTCCCAATCATCGTCCCAGTAGTCACCTGAGCTCTGAGTTGCCGGCACACCGCCAGTTGGTGTCGGTGTCTCCACTGCTAGCTGTACATATGCCGCCGGGAACAGGCCAGATTGGCCCTTTTCATTGTATCCCTCGCACCAGCCATCACCGACATTGTCTCTCGTTACTGTGAGCACTTGACCCGCAGTTATGGACAACTCTGCGGTCCCGGGTTCGCCCTCAAAGTCGTAGACGGCTCTTACCTGCGCAAAAATCAACGTTTTTATGTTGTCAATAACAAATTTTCTTTTTCTTTTACCTGTTGACTCTCCATTTATGAGCGTACTTTTTTTATATCTGCAGTGTTGTAGGCTATGCACTGTAAAAAGCAACACAGAGTGTAGTATAATTTATGATAAGTTCAAGCGATAATTGTTGACAAAAACTTTCACACTCTTTTTTTTTTCATATACAAAGTTTTCTGCTTTTTGTTCGTTGCACGCAAATAATTATTAATTGAGTAGACACGTCATTATATTATCTGCCCCTGTAGTGACACACAATTAATGAATATGACGTTTATTCATCATCATGACATATGTATGTATCATACAAAACTGTACATATGTGGCTCACACACACGGAACCGAACAGCTGACACACAGAGAGGGATCCTCTGTTTGTGCGCATGCTCTTATACTATCACCATCTTTAATGTACAATGTAGTAGTACACCACACAACTATATACATTTTTTGCACTCCAACAAAACACTTAACTTTACACGTGAATTTCGTGGCAAACGCAAAGCCATGGGCTATTTAAGGTTAGAGGGTACTGTGATGCAGGAGGGCGACATGGTTCTCTTTGTCGCCGAGGATTTGGAGAATAAAATTAAACTTGGTTAGAGGGTACTGTGATGCAGGAGGGCGACATGGTTCTCTTTGTCGCCGAGGATTTGGAGAATAAAATTAAACTCTCGAGTCCCGTGACGAAAAAAAGGAGATACCCCGTCGTTTCCTGGCTCTAGGAGCTCAACTCCGACAGAGATAGCAGTCCGAGACTTAGGAGTCAACGGAGACGGGCTGGACAATGCCCTGAATGAGCTGGAAATGGAGGCACGACGAATCACCACGTTCGTTGACTCTTTGACGGAGAATCTCGCGGCAATTCTGCACAGTGTAAGCATTCAAAACCATACAGTACTTTTTTCGAATCACCACGTTCGTTGACTCTTTGACGGAGAATCTCGCGGCAATTCTGCACAGTGTAAGCATTCAAAACCATACAGTACTTTTTGATTATCTTAGTAAATTGTTCCAACATTTTTTGATAGGCATCTGCGGTGACTGTTGACTGTCTGGACACTATGTCCCTACGACATACATTTTGAACGCTACGTCAACTGGTGTTTATCAAATCTATGTATCAATTGATGGCAAAATGCGAGGAATTATCGAAGTCTATGGGTCCGATTTACAAATTAGCTGAGTAAATGTAATTATATTCTAGTATTTTCATTGTTTTCAATTTTATTTTCATTGGAAAAATTTAAGTCTATGGGTCCGATTTACAAATTAGCTGAGTAAATGTAATTATATTCTAGTATTTTCATTGTTTTCAATTTTATTTTCATTGGAAAAATTTGGTCTGTTGCAAAAAGACGATCAAGCGACTGTTGGACTTGTTTGAGGGGACGTTCAATTTATAAATCCAGTTATATATGTATATAGTTATTTAGATGTTCAGCTAATTTAAGACGATCAAGCGACTGTTGGACTTGTTTGAGGGGACGTTCAATTTATAAATCCAGTTATATATGTATATAGTTATTTAGATGTTCAGCTAATTGGTATCGTTGATAAATTTTTTTTTAGCAACAAAATGAGATATATTATGTTGAAATTGTGTGATATCGGTGTGGAAAAAATATCCAACTAAGTGTTTTTAAAAAATTGAATTATATAAAAATAATAAGAAATATGTTTGTTTATGTTACCTTTGTTAGACACTATTCCACGGAATTTTCGCGACTGCAAAAATCTATTTATCTAGTTAAAAGATCTTGACAAAGTTGAATATTTATTCATTTTATATGTATTTATTTATTTATTTTATATGTATTTATTACATTCACAGTAAATTATTTAGTAAATGAATAGGAATGAAAAATTTTACAAACGACATTGCGGCTCAACTATCGAAATTCCCATTTTAAATGTATCATCACATCAAGGATTTTGTTTCGGAGGGTAAACAATTTCAAACCACTTGTTCTTTTGTAGTGCGACCAAGAAAATACTCCGTCAAAGGAGAGCGGAGATATACCACTAGTTCCATATTTGGCACCGTCAACTTATTCTTAGCACCAGCATATGTTAGGCATCCTTGATCAAGGAGCATGGAAAACAGTTTATCTTCTACGTTTGGAGGGTGATTATTCGGATTTTTCACAAACTCCCTCATGGCTAAGATGTCTTCCAACCTCAACTCGTTACAGACTTCCACCGGAACAGCATTTCCCTCCATCATTTCGGTCATTTTCTTCCTTATTGATAAATTGAAAAATGATTCCTCCAAAAGCCATATCGATCCCGTGCTGCACCAGAAATTCTCAAATTTGTTGTTCTTAAGGTATTTCATTATTGACCATACACTATACATGGAGTGCCCGCTGAGTGAGGTGTATCCATGGTAATAGTTGCGAACCTGTTCCTTCATCTCTGATAGTACTGCCTTCTCTAATAAAATATCCACCTCTTCTTGCGTTAAGCCATACAATGAGCCATATTGGTGATCGCCCAAAAATCTGTACTTTTCCAAATGGTTCAAATTCGACCATAGGCCAGTGACATAGGTGATGCCAGTGAGGAATGCCCTCGCCATATAATTATTTGATTTTACCGAGGACACGAGCATGTTGCTCATATTCTGTCGAATTTCCTTAAATTCATCAGAATTAATCGATTCGTCACTCAAACAATTCATAATGATCGAATCGTATTCATCAATAAGGATGATGCACTTGTTTTTTTCTCCAAAATACTCATACAAGATTTTAGAAAGTTTGTTTATAGCGTATGATGCACTTGTTTTTTTCTCCAAAATACTCATACAAGATTTTAGAAAGTTTGTTTATAGCGGAATGTACCTGCATCCAGCTCATACTCTCATACTTCTGTGGATCACACCACTTAGCAACCAGTTGATGATCAGCAGATTGAAGCTTTTTACTCTTTATGAGGTATTCGTGCTGTCGATAGCTATCATGAATTGCTGTCTGACAGATACCGAGTAGCAACCAGTTGATGATCAGCAGATTGAAGCTTTTTACTCTTTATGAGGTATTCGTGCTGTCGATAGCTATCATGAATTGCTGTCTGACAGATACCGAGAGCGGCTTCGCTAGATTCCGCTTCACCATATAAATTCAGGCGAATCACTGGATATTTCCCGAGGTGCTTCATAGTATCCAGCTGTTTTGACAGATACCGAGAGCGGCTTCGCTAGATTCCGCTTCACCATATAAATTCAGGCGAATCACTGGATATTTCCCGAGGTGCTTCATAGTATCCAGCTGTTTTCCCACATTCAAATTCTCGAATAATTTGTAGTTGTCTGTTTTTATAAATTCAGGCGAATCACTGGATATTTCCCGAGGTGCTTCATAGTATCCAGCTGTTTTCCCACATTCAAATTCTCGAATAATTTGTAGTTGTCTGTTTTGGTGAGAACTACATCTGGTTCAGCCCATTTGGGCCCCGCAATTGGATTCCCTTTTTTATCTACTTGGATCTGAAAAAAATACTCGAGCGTACTGACCATGACGGTCTTTCCCCAGCGCCTCGGGGCCGTGATTAATATCGCTCGCGAATCATTCAGTACTTCGTGGATCAGCAATGTCTTGTCTGAGCGTACTGACCATGACGGTCTTTCCCCAGCGCCTCGGGGCCGTGATTAATATCGCTCGCGAATCATTCAGTACTTCGTGGATCAGCAATGTCTTGTCGACATATATGGTTTTCAAGAGCTCAGCGAAATCCTGGATACCTATCTGCTCCTAAAATTCGCGAATCATTCAGTACTTCGTGGATCAGCAATGTCTTGTCGACATATATGGTTTTCAAGAGCTCAGCGAAATCCTGGATACCTATCTGCTCCTAAAATTTCCACAGAAAAAACAATTTATAGAGCATATATTGTATTTAATACCTGACTGATACTCAGTCGTAAATAATAATCACCTACCTTAAACTTCGAGTTTTTATTTCCACAGAAAAAACAATTTATAGAGCATATATTGTATTTAATACCTGACTGATACTCAGTCGTAAATAATAATCACCTACCTTAAACTTCGAGTTTTTCTTTACAGTGAGGTCTGGTTGATAATCACCTGCCTGAAGCACCGGCTTTTCCTCTACAGTTTGATCTGGTTGAGTCGTATAAGTTCTCGTAGGCTTTCAGAAAAAACAATTTATAGAGCATATATTGTATTTAATACCTGACTGATACTCAGTCGTAAATAATAATCACCTACCTTAAACTTCGAGTTTTTCTTGACAGTGAGATCTGGTTGATAATCACCTGCCTGAAGCACCGGCTTTTCCTCTACAGTTTGATCTGGTTGAGTCGTATAAGTTCTCGTAGGCTTGCTGATGGCTTGAGGTTTTGATGCGTAGTTGATGCATCGCAGCAGCATTGACGGCACTAAATATTTTTGTTGTACTCTGATGGCTTGAGGTTTTGATGCGTAGTTGATGCATCGCAGCAGCATTGACGGCACTAAATATTTTTGTTGTACTGTATTGACGGCTGATTGAACAACTCGACGATTCAACAGCCGAGAGGCACACATTCGAACGAGATAGCAGCATTGACGGCACTAAATATTTTTGTTGTACTGTATTGACGGCTGATTGAACAACTCGACGATTCAACAGCCGAGAGGCACACATTCGAACGAGACTTGCCATTGTTATCAGCGTTAATGTAAATTTGTTTCTTTTTTTTTCAAAGACAGAACGATATCACATTCTACGACGACTGTCAGCCATCTTGGACTATATTTTACGGCGAGGCACAAAATATATCGTAGAGAGAGCGCGCATGTGTCGTGTTTCTCTTGACAGAGTTTCCGGACTTGATAAACTCAATGTAGAGAGCGCCACCACTGTTTGTCTTAGAGCGCGCATGTGTCGTGTTTCTCTTGACAGAGTTTCCGGACTTGATAAACTCAATGTAGAGAGCGCCACCACTGTTTGTCTCAAATGCCGCGAAGATTTGTGATGAAAGATTTGGCGAAGGTACCAAAAACATATCCATATAGAATTGGCATGATAACAAAAGGTGTAGAGAAACGCATGGGAATATTGACTGTGTGAGTCTTTTTACCTGACAAAATAAATTTCCTATTTTCTAGATATAAATACAATTTTTTCCCCTTATTTCTCAACTTCTAATATTATACCAATACGTAGCCGAATTAACGATTCAAAGTAATTTTTGTCGGTCTAAGAATTATCATTTGTCGGTAGTTGGATATTAAAGTTTTTTTTATTTTTTTTTTATTTCATACTTATGCTTTCTGTACTGCATTTGCCCGGTGCCACCGTGAGGCTCACCACCACTGTGTGGAGGGACACTTCTGATCGAGAGTTTAAACTATCAACATCGTCGTTCAAATGCTAATAATAAAACTCGACCTGAGATTTAGAAGTCTGATTATTTTATCTTTTTAAACCATCCTTTCACTTTCGCGCGCTTGCAATATAGAGGCGGTTCAGTGCCTCCATCGGGCGGATATCAAAGTATACCGGAGCGGGGATATATAATAGGGCACACATATATGTCTGCACGTACAATATAAATTTACAAATGTTTAATCATCGACGCAAAAGCGGTGTGTAAATTGTTTTTCGTCATGTTGTCGATAGAAAGACATTTGTTCATTCAAAGCAAAATCAATATAAAATGGCAACCAAGTTTAAAAAATTTCTCCACTAGTGCGAGGTTAAAACAGGGAACTTTTCTCGAAAACTGGGGTAAGATATTACGTGTTTATTTCTTGGTTTTTTGTTAATAATGAGCTTGATTTAGCAAACTATTGGAAGGGTCTTTACGCCGACTACAAAGAGGTTGCTGTTGATACCGTGAAAGGCTGCAAAGAGCGGCCAATTCGAGCGTTAGTGTATACATCACGTACGTATAATCGCGCATCTTGAGCTATACGGGGTAATACAGAGCCGGTATTTATATCCTGCTGTTTGTCTCTCAGTTTTAGCAAGTGGCGTTTACTGTTGTCGCTCAAATCCCGATGAAAAGTCCTTTCGCGAGGCCTTGATGCAGAGTACAATGCGACTGATGTTTGTCGGCGAATCAACTCGCAATCCCTCCTCGGTACAGCACATTCTTCACCTGGAAGAGTGTCTAAACGAAAAGACGGTTAGAAGAATGAATCTGGGAATAGTGTCGCTAATTTGGCTGGACAATTACAGTGATCTACTGGCTCTATACAAAGCGCGATGCTCGTATTTAAAGCCACAATTTAGTACATTTTACGAAAGAATCGTGGACATTGGTTTCCTCAATAGATGGTGGATTTTAGAGAAAAAAATGGAAAATTATGACATTAATGAGCTTGAATTTGCCATGACGAATTAAAATCTTTGGATATGATGTTTGGCTATGTAAAAATAGATATATATTTCACTATAGGCCTTAACAGTCATCAAGAATATATTTATTTTCAAAGCATTGTTTTTTTCCAATGGCTTTCTAGCAATCTGCAATATAAAGTCATGAATTAATGAATTTAAGTACTTTCAATTAAAAGGTGAAAAAAATCGTACCGAGAGCGTAAACAATGGCCGTCCTGGAGGGTATATAAACGAGCATCCTGTGATCTCGATTTGCGTATGGCTCAGGTGTAGAAAAGTGTCTAACACTCGCATCAATTCGACACTCGCCGCCAAATTGTCTGTCATCGCTGTTGAGGACGACTTTGTACGATCCTCCCTGAGGAACGCCAACTACATAGTCAGGAAATGACTTGGTTGGATGGAAATTAAAGACAAAAACACATCCAGCCCGATCAAACACGACAACCTTGTCTTCCTCATGCTTCCAACTGACGTAGCCCTAAAAAACATACGACTCTGTGATATCCGTCTACAAGGAGAAAAAAAAAACTTACTGGATTGTCGTGTAACCAGCCGTACTTTTCCTCAAGCAAATTCATCGCACGATCCCAATTGTTCATAAATTTGTAGCGGAGCAAATCGTCATCAACGAGATGCCACTGGCGTCGAGCATAGTGAAAACTGCTGTTATTTCCCGCGCGTGGAAAATCCAACCACTCGGGATGACCAAACTCATTGCCTGCAATTTATTTCGTGATTATTAAATGAATTTTTGCGCTTGATACAGCTCGAATTTACCTATAAAGTTGAGATAAGCCTCGCCACCGAGTCCGTGGGTGATCAGTCTGATCATATTGTGCAGAGCAATGCCCCGAATGATGATGGGATTTGGCGGAACCGTAACGCTCATGTTTGAGTACATTTCCTTGTCCATAAGCCAGAAAGCAATAGTTTTATCGCCGACAAGAGCTTGATCGTGCGACTCAGCATACGCCACGGCTTTTTCCATCCAGCGCCGATTGCTCAGTGTCCAGCAAATGTCACCGAGATTCCAATCCTCATCCCGAACCTCCTTTAGCAGTTTAATCCACTTGTCAGGGATGGCCATTGCCAGGCGATAGTCAAAGCCTACACCGCCCTCCGCTACTGGCCTATAAATCAATCAAATCAACTCTGAGCTTACGGAAAAAGAAAAAACAAATGTACCGGCACATTCCGGGCATGCCGCTGACATCCTCCGCAATGGTAATCATCTCTGGATACAGCTCGTGCAGCATGTGATTGGCAAGCATGAGATACACCACTCCCTCAATATCGACGTTCAAGTTGAAATATTCATGATAGTCACCGGAAAATCCCTGGCCTAGACCTCGTGAGTGATACAGCATAGACGTGACGCCATCGAATCTGAATAAATATTCAATCATCCGTCTGTCGGATAAATTGCCGACTGATGCTCACCGAAAACCGTCGAATCCATACTCTTCAATGTACCAGCGTAAATTTGACAGTAAGAATTTCAAGACATCATAGTCTGAATAGTTGAAAAGACGACTGTCCCAAAGCGTGTGCTCGCCGCGTGAACCAGAGTGGAAGAAGCATGCATCCGTGCCGTCAAACATGTTCAAGCCGTCGAGGGTATTTTTTGATGCATGAGAGTGCACCATGTCGAGTAGCACGAAAATTCCATTTTCGTGTGCAACATCGATCAATTCTTTCAACTGTTCTGGCGTGCCGTAGCGCGACGAGGCCGCGTAAAATGATGTGACCTGAAATTAAAAGTGTTTTAATATCGTTGGAAAGATTTAGATTATAACCGCGAGTTACCTGATAGCCAAAGCTTGCGTAGTATGCGTGCTCCATTATGGCCATGAGTTGTATGGCGTTGTAGCCCTGCTTAACGATCCGTGGAATGACATTCTTGGCAAATTCGAGATACGAGCCCACCCGCAACTCACTCGTAGCAATGCCCACGTGGCACTCGTAAATCCGCAGACTCTTTGGCTTTTTTGGCTTCCCGTGCTTCCACTGGTACTTCTGTGTAAATCGAAAAAGTTGATAGAGAGTTTGGCGCGGCGAGGAATGATTGACAGAAATGAACGTACACATTGAGCGTTGGGATGCCAGATGCGCTGCTTGTACGTCGTACCCTCTGACCGATCGGCTGGCTGAGTAACATAGGTTGCCCATGGACTCAAACGCTCCAACAACTCACCATTGTGATTCTCTACGATAATCTTGACCTCTGACAGGTGCTGCAGGCGACAGGAGCCATCAGCATTTGGAGGCAAAATTAATTCCCATTTTCCGTACTCGAGTTTTGTGAATGGAACACTAGTTTTATTCCAATCATCTGTATAGAATGCAGTTATTATTATATCAAGGTAATTATTTTAGTCTTGAGGTCGTTCTTACTAAAGTCGCCGGTGAGGAATAATTGGCGGGCACCAGGAGCCCACTCGTAAACAGTCACGCGGTTATTTTCATCAAATTGAATTCCAAATTTATCATAGGCACGAGAAAAATTGTCGAGATTACCATCACCAGTTGTTATTTTTTCCAGGTAATCTTTAAATATGGCATATCTGTAAAAAAAAAAAAAAAAGAAGCAATGATTAAACTGAAAATATATTTGATGGTAAATACCTTTGGCGAATGTCCTTTTGAAATGGCTCCAAATAGGGATCACGCTCCAGAAGAGTTTTAATCGCCGGCACTTCCACTTTTGATGGATCCATACTTGACCACTTACCACCCATGGCTGAAAGAAATTTAGCAGTGAGTGTTGAGCACGACGAGTAAGTAACTAAAGCGCGCGATCAGGTCGACAACATGATATACAAGTCTGAATAGACCGGCTTAAAAACCATGAATGACATGTAAAGGTCATCAGCACAGATATCATCTTACATCATCCTGTACTTTGTTGTGTGGGCAGAGTTTCCAATGCATGCATAGATTTCGCAATAAGTATAATATAATACCCGCAAGGGTATCACGTGCACGTTATTATTTATTTTACACACTCTTTGTTTCTAAATATTATTCCAAGCTTTTTCTCCTCAATCTTATCTGTCGTCTTATGTGCATATCAAAATACATAAATATCTTTAATAAACAACGATTAAATAAAGTTTCATTTTATCTATTTATGAGAATATATTTGGCATCAATGTTGGTCGGTTGTTCGAAAAATGGATTTTGACCAAACTAACAATTGCTAATAATAAAACCATTATCGCAAGGCGTTGTGTGTGTGAGAGTGGGGGGTATATATTTATACGCACGACTAAACACACACACTTGTTATTTGTATTTCCGTTCTATCGCTTTGGCTATTGGCTAAGCATCGGCAAAGTCAGGTGATTGGTTGATCTGAGGTTGCTGCCATCAAGTGCAAAAGTGACCTGTGTCAGCCTGTGTGCTGTCAACATCAACATGGCGTCACATTTGAGGTTAGTGATCAATCTATTATAACAATATTATCTAATATTTACACGCTATTTAATTAAACCACACATAAATTTCTATTACAAATCCGAGTAGTTACACAATTATCACATCAAATTTCCATTTAATTTGTTGTAAACTTTGTCCTTTTCATTCATTATCAATACCTCCAGATCAGCAGCACTATATGAAGGATGACGTGTCACTCCACATCTTTTTTACAACACTTCTATCAAAGAGCATTTTTTTTTACCAGTTTTTTCATACTTTTTCTACTTGCAGATTGGGAATTTTATTGATAAGCTGTCTGCTTTATGCAGAAGCTGTAGACCGCAACAATTTCAAGACATGCGAGCAGTCCAGTTTTTGCCGGTATGCACTCACTACTCGCGGTAAAAAAACAAACAAACGAATCAATCAATAACAAAAAAAACACACATTTTTTAGACGCTGTCGAAAGGTGGAGCCGGACAAGACCCCGTACATGCTTGTACCGTCAACAATATCCCTCAGCGAGTCGTCGCTCGATGCCGAGCTATTCAACAACGATACCGGCGTAGAATATGTACTACAACTGACAGCTCTCGCTGAAAACACCTTTAGACTGCAGATAAACGAAAAGAATCCACTGCGAAAGCGTTATCAAGTGGAACACGCGTTGCAAGGCCCTCCAAAACTCGTCAAATTGCTCCCCGGTGACAAGACTGACCAGTCGATAAGCGTGAGCAATGGTCCCAGCAAGGCTATAATCTACTACGATCCATTTAAAATCGACTTGTACTCGGGCGATGTACTGACCATATCAACAAACGCCCGTGGACTCTTGCGTTTTGAACATTTACGCGAGAAACCGGCGGTAAAACCGACTGAAGATTCCGTACCCGAGGCTGTTGAGGAGCCACTGCAAAATGCGTACCCCGGCGACGGTGCCGAGAACGATCCTGGCGCGTGGGAAGAGAGCTTCAAGTCGCATCACGACTCCAAGCCCAATGGAACCGAGGCAATTGCTCTAGATTTCCATTTCCCGGGCGCAGAGCATGCATACGGTATTCCACTGCACGCCGACTCATTTGCCCTGAAATCCACAAAGGGAAGCGATCCCTACCGGCTCTACAATCTCGATGTCTTTGAGTTTGAGTTGAACGAACGCATGGCACTGTACGGAGCCATTCCAGTTCTCTATGCGCACGGAAAGGAGCAGCACACAACCGGAGTGTTTTGGCACAACGCCGCGGAAACTTGGGTGGATATTCACTCGGGTAGCGACAGCGACAGCAATGTCGTCGAGAGTATTGTAAACTTTGTGTCTGGCAGTGCGGCGGCCAACAAGGAGCCACAGGTTGATGCGCATTTCATGTCCGAGTCGGGCGTCATTGATGTATTTTTCCTCATGGGTCCAGAGCCACTCGATGCATTCCGACAGTACGCCGTGCTCACTGGCTCGGCGCCGCTGCCACAAATGTTCACCTTGGGATACCACCAGTCGCGATGGAACTACAACAGCCAGAGTGACGTGGATGACATTCACGCAAAGTTTGACCAGCACGACATTCCCATGGACGTCATGTGGTTGGATATAGAGTACACCGACAGCAAGAAATACTTTACCTGGGACCCCGTTAAATTCAACAACCCGTTGGACATGGTGAAAAACCTCGAAAACAAGGGACGAAAGCTCGTGGTGATTATTGATCCACATATTAAACGCGACGACGGCTATTTCCTCCATCAGGATGCCACAGCCAATGGATATTATGTTAAACACGCCGACGGCAAGGATTACGAGGGTTGGTGTTGGCCTGGATCATCCTCTTATCTCGACTTTTTCAATCCCACAGTCAGAGAATACTTTGAGCGACTCTATCAGCCCGATAGATTCATCGGCACGACCAACAATGTCTACATTTGGAATGACATGAACGAGCCCAGCGTGTTCAACGGTCCCGAGATAACCATGCCAAAGGACCTGATGCACTACGGCCATCTCGAGCATCGTGATGTGCATAATATTGTCGGCCTCATGTTCACTTCTGTTACCTACGACGCCCTGTACAAGCGATCCGGCGGCACTCTGCGACCTTTTGTCCTCACCAGATCACACTTTGCCGGCTCGCAGCGCTATGCGGCCATGTGGACTGGCGACAATGCCGCCGACTGGGATCAACTCCGCATTAGCTATCCAATGTGCCTGTCCTCGGCGGTCGCTGGCATGTCCTTTTGCGGTGCCGATGTCGGTGGATTCTTCAAAAATCCAAATTCCGAGCTGTTTGTACGATGGTATCAAGCCGGAGCTTGGCTACCATTTTTCCGCCAACACTCGCACATTGAAACTAAGCGCCGTGAGCCCTGGACTTTTGACGTCGACACGTTGAATCACGTGCGAAACGCCCTGCGCTTGAGATACTCCTTCTTGCCGTATTGGTACACGCTCTTCCGTCAACATGAAATCACCGGCTATCCCGTCATTCGACCGCTCTGGGCGCACTATCCCACAGAAGCAAAGACTTTTGCGATTGACGAGCAACTTCTCATTGGTGATGCCATTCTCGTTCGCGCAGTTGCGCAGCCCGGTGTGTCGCAGGTCTCTGTCTATTTCCCGGGTGAAGGAAATGTCTCGTGGTTTGACATTGACACCATGCAAGAATACAATTCTTCCGGCGAGGTCAGCATCCCCGTTACTCTTGATCGCATCCCCGTCTATCAGCGCAGTGGAACTATAGTTCCGCGCAAGATGCGCCCTCGTCGCAATACCCTGGCCATGAAGGATGATCCCTACACACTTGTTGTTGTGGCCGACAAGACTGGGAAAGCATCGGGAACACTGTACATTGATGACGAGTCTAGCTTTGAGTATCGCCACCATAAATATGCGTATTTGAAGCTGTCTTTCGATGGGAAAACTCTATCATCCGCGCACATTGACAGAGCTTCTAGCTTCTCGACAAACAGCTGGCTCGAGAAAATCGACATTGCCAATCCACCTCGTGACATCACTGCAGCTATTTTAACCACGAAAACTAGTCGGGTAACTCTGGAGACTCACTACGCAGGGAATAACGTACTGAGAATTCGCAAACCAGGTGTTATCATCACCGATGACTGGTCAATCAAATTGATCCACTGAATTGCGTGAATAAAAAAATTTTTTTTAGCATTCTAAGTATATAAGAGCCAAGCCAACAGGTAATTTAATGTAATCATTGTCAAATAGAATTTCATATAATTGTATAAATTGTGTAGAAATCGTTGAAAAATGTTTTTTATTGTTGGCTAAAGTTGACACAATGCATGTTAAACTCGTTCACTTGAGGCTTGTTTGTGAGCTAGATAGAGAAAAACTATGGATGATAGTGCAGAAACTAAAAATATCACATCGAACCATCGGTGGTAAAAATTAAATTGCAAGTCACCAAGTACTTGAGTTATTATTATCCTGTATTCAGCTGGCATATTCATTCTCATGAGTAAGACCGACGATACGAAATACATCCCCTGGAAAAATACGTAAAGCTGTAGTATTAAATTTTGTCTATTAATATTATTATTACCATTATTTGCGCTAAAATCAGGACGATAATATTGGAAGATTTACTGCTTGAGATGGCATAGAAAAACTGAAAAATAAAATAAAATTTTAATTTATCAAAGCGTGAAGATTTAAAAGATGAAATATTTACTTTTGTTAGAGTTAAGAGCAAGCCTCGAATTGATGTTACAACGATGCAGCCGACGAGGTAGAAAGATATATGCTGTGACCAGAACGTAACATTAATGTTAAATCCTATCCAATGAACGGCAATCTCAATGCCTCGTGTCACGGGATCCTTTTTTCCCACTCGATCAAATACAATATTAATTGTAGACTAAAAGCAATAGATTTACAGAAAGTACTTTGTTTGCTTTTAAATACAGATATGTGTATGTCAAACTTACAATAAAAATTTTCCACATGCAGTAAATGGAAAAAAAGTAGCCCAAAAAATTGAAATACTTCCCCTGCCACGTGTTACTCCATTCCATGCGCTCTCGGGCATTTTGAATGTCGTGAGCGGCGAGAAACAATTGTCTCGACAACTCCTCCAAGCCCGAAATCTCTTGTCGCAATTTTTTCGTGTCTAAAAAAACATTTATGTGGATATAAATCTTATATAAAATTGGCGACAATATCAATAAAAATACTCTCTTTACTCTCTTGATTTTCTTTGATGCCGCCAGTTAGAGGCGACAGCATTCCCCACAGACGAAAGCGCGAATCACTTTTGGATATTACATCACCCCGTTTGGCCAGAGCCAAGCGTTTTTTCTTGGCAACAATCATATCCATGGTTTGCAACAGTCTTTTTTCAATAGTCTGTACATCCGTGTATGTGACAGTTCTCATAAAACAGGCCATTGACGAGTAGGGATAATTGACAGCTCCAAAACCCGACAAAAGTGCCATCACAGTCACTCCAATGACTCCAATCCTGCTGACGCCTTGTTCAATCGACAACAAGCCCTTTTTCGGGCTCAATATTGGAAATGGATCGCCAACTTTCCAAAATAAATACAAGTACAGGAGATAAATGCCAATTGTCAGTGGTCTTATCAAGTTCAACTTTACTGGAAGATAAAAATCACGATAAACAACTATAATATTTTATCGGTAAAATAAAGTATTTCTCTCACCGTATCGAACATTGCTGGTGATAAACAGTGTTATATAAAATGGAATTAACACTATAACCATAAACAGGAGCATGTAGAGCCCGACATTCCAGTGAAAATACCTAGAACTGATGACAAATATTAATTATTATTATTCTGATAAATAGGAAATTGTTGTTTTACTTACTTGAAATCTAAAATTCCGGCAATTTCAAATATAATCAGTTCAAACATTGTACAGGAGAGGGAAAAAGTGGCTGAGAATATGAGCTGCACCAGGCGATGATGCACTTCGTAGTCGCGAAACAACTTTTTCACAAAAAACACCCATCCTCCAAGGAAAAATAGAACCTAAAAACAACCGGGTGACTGGGGATTGTACAGTTGGTTGATTTAAAAAAATTAGCTTGGACAATAACCTGTGTGACAAGAATAATGCATGTATCCTCGAAAAATCCCATTTTTTCCCAGGATATCCACAAAAATTGTTGAGAAAAGCCGGATAATATTTAATTTGTCACGTCAACATTGTATTAGTGTTTTGGCACACACGTGCCAGCGTCGAACTGATGGCACAAAAAACAGCTGTGAGAAATAAAAAGAGTCGTAAAAGCGCTAGTAGCATTTGCGCGCGCGGCGCCATTATGACATTTTATAAAAAATATAAAATATCCGTTAAAAAAAATTTTCATCAATTATAAATAAGAAAAGATCCTAATTAAACAATTTTCAAGTATTTCATAGAAAACAAGCACAAATTATCTTTGGTAAAAAAATTCAAAGATTACAATCTGTTATCGAATGATTGATAACACAATAAACTGACTGACAAGAGAGATACTTGGAAAATCATTGTAATAACAACTACTCCAAGTTTTAATCAACTTGAAAAAATGATTAATCATCAATTTAATATGATAATGATGATGAGAAAAATCAAATACCAGCAACTATTGTCCTACGAGCGGCTTGAGAAGTTCAAACAAATCTCGAGTTATACTTGTCAGCGCTGGACTATTACAACGGAAACTAGATAATTATCGTCGTCATTTTATTGTGGGAAAACTCTATCAAACAAATGAGATAATGACAATTTTTTTTTACAAAACGACAATATAAATAGGACGGCGGTAAACCACATTCATAGCACCATCAAGACGACACGCGCCATGATACTACTCAGGGTGCTCCTGATTTTCGTGCTGCTGTTGGGCTGTCGGGATGTTTTCGCAGTGTTTTTGAATCGTATGCGATTGAATTCAAAGAATGCCGCACTGGATATCATCGAGAAAAACGGTCAAGTCGTTTTAAACTCGACAAAAAAAGGTATAAGTCTATACTTTTGGAAAAGCAGTCTTTAAACTATTATTTACTAATCATTTTTTCCACAGATGGATCGCAGGTGCAGCTTGAATTTCACGAGCAAGATCCCTCCTCAGCAAGGGAAAAGCCCGTAACCCTGGCAGAGTGTGCAGCAAAATTTTCCGTGTGCGTAAAACGTGGAAATACAACATACATGAGCATCCACGCAAATCCCAACGAGGAGCGCATCACAATCAGTCACTTCCTGCCAACGAGCTCCGGGCGGTTGGTAGACTGCGTGTCCCTGCGCGATGATACGCAGTGGGTTGGCGGGCCGCAACTTCGCTACCAGCGTTGGCCGATACAGCACATGTACTACGAGGAGGAGCCCTACGTTCCGACGCATCCGGTCAACATGGCAGTGACTGAGCGCTACTGGCTGTCTAGCCGTGGCTTCAGCCTCTACGTGTACAACTGGGTGCCGCTGTTTCTCGACCAAAACAACTACAAGGACAAATACCTGTGTCTAATTGCGCAAAACAAGGCGCCATACTCGTCAAACAACTCGAGCTTAGCAATGACCTACGAAATCGCTTGGCACAACGACTCCAGGCTGGCACACACGGCTCTGACGACGCGAGCCTTTGCCAAGCCCTCTGGACACCCGGATGCCCGCATGATCCAGCAGCCCATCTGGTCTACGTGGGCGCGATACAAGATGGACGTAAATGAGAAGGTCGTCGACAACTTTGCGAGTGAGATCCTTGCGCACAAGTTCAACAACAGCCAGCTAGAGATTGATGACAACTGGGAAACTTGCTACGGCTCGGCTGTTTTCGATCCAGTTAAATTTCCGAATGTTAGTCGTCTTACAGCCAGACTGCGAAGTCAGGGTTTCCGCACGACGCTCTGGATCCATCCGTTCATTAACGAGGGTTGCGAGCCGGCCTACTCTACGGCGCTAAAAAACGGCTACTTTGTCAAGACCAAAAATGGAGTGGTTCATACAACCTGGTGGCAAGGTAATAAAAGAATTATTCTTCACTGTATTAAATAGGCAAGTTGTAAAAAAAAATTCTTACTCAGGTGAAAAGGGAGCTGGAGCGATTGATTTTACGAATCCGGCGGCGGTAAGTTGGTGGGTGGCGCGACTTAAGCTCCTGGAGAAACTGGGAATTGACAGTTTTAAATTCGACGCCGGTGAGGGATCTTGGCTGCCACAAGTTCCAGTTTTAACCGGCTCCACAGACTTGCAACCCGGGCTATACACCAAAGCCTACGTCAACGCGCTGGCGCTTCACTTTAACGACATGATTGAAGCTCGTGTCGGCTGGAATTCGCAGAATCTTCCGATTTTCGTGCGGATGATTGACAAAGACACTCGCTGGACGTGGAACAATGGTCTGCCCACCCTCGTCACCACTCTTTTGCAGATGAATTTGGCTGGCTACCCTTTTGTCCTGCCAGACATGATTGGCGGCAATGGCTACGTGAATGGCCTTCTCAACGGCACTGTTTTACCGTCAAAAGAGCTTTTTATCCGATGGCTGCAGTGTAACGTCTTTATGCCGTCAATACAGTACTCCTTTGTGCCCTGGGATTTTGATAACGAGGTAAAACAGCAGTGGTATTAATTCTGAAAGGGAAATTAATCAGTACAAATGTTTCAGACAATCGAGATAAGCAGAAAGTTTACCGATTTGCATGTGAAAATCAGTCCGATCATTCTCAGGCTTATGAATCGTACGGTGGCCACGGCAGCTCCTCTAAACCCACCAATCTGGTGGGTTGATCCAACTAATCAACAAGCCCACAAAATCAACGATGGTAATAATATATTATTAAAGATTCTTAAAGAAGAATTTAATTGAATTACGACGCTATTTCGATTGCAGAGTATCTTTTGGGTGAGGAAGTTCTCGTGGCGCCCGTAATTGAAGAAGGTGCCTTGGCTCGCGACGTCTATCTGCCACGAGGAGTTTGGAAGGATGGTAATAATAATCGTACTTACACAGGACCGACGTGGCTTCGAGACTATCCAGCGCCTCTTGACACTCTTCCGTATTTTTATAAAATATAATAAAATCATGTAAATGTTCCTTATAGGAAAATATATTAATCATCAGCTGTTCACAAGTAACGATTGTATTTCTGCATTAAGCTTCACTATGATGGGATCCTCGTTGTCATAGCTTTTGGTTTTTAGCAGAGCTTCTCGCTCCTCCATGAGCTTTTGCAATTTCTCGACCTGCTGCTCACCGTCTGGTGGCATCCAGTGACGCTCGGATTTTGGGCGTATCACGTCAATCTGCTTCTGCAATTGCCCTAGCACAATTTTATCGTTGCTCAGAGCGGCCGAATCGGCATGCAGCATGTCTTGCAAACTAAAAAATGAAAAAAAAATTACTTAAAAAATTCGATTTTCACGCGCTTTATTTGAATAACTTACTCGATTGTTTTCAAATCTTCACGGTTGGATTTGATTTTATAAATTTCTCGCACAGCTTTTCCCCACTGTTCCTTGAAAAATGCCTTGCCCTTTTGACTAGTACTCAATTTAATCTCAAGTTCATTTATCTCCTGCGAAGATTTTTGCTTGTAAGCCGCAAATTCTTCACTTTGCTTAGCTAAAGCTACTGCCAACTCTGTGTTTTCAGATTTTAATGAGTCTACTTGTGTTTTCAGTTGATTTTTTTGCTCCTCCAGTAATGACAACTTTGACGCATAGTCTTGCTGCATCTTTTGCGAGGCCTCGCTAATTTCCGCAAACTTTCGCTCAAACGTCCACTTTAAATCTTCATTAGTTTTGATTAGGTTTGCCTCCTTTTCGAGAGATTGCAGCCGCCGTTGTCGCAAGTCCAGGGTCGTGGAATTTAAATTATTTGCCAGCACTCTGCACTGCTCCATGCTGCACAAAAGCTTCGATTCCAAGGCTTCCTTCCGCTTCTGCCATTCGGCGCTCAGCCGATTCAGATGCCGCTCCTCCCTCGCCTTCAAATCAGCTCGAAAGAGCTCCTGCTGCCTCTCCTTCCATGTTTCCAGCTCTTCCACAATCTTGTACGATACATTACTATCGAAATTTTCTTCTTCTCGATGCTCTCCATCATGATAGTGCCCGTGATTGGTTAAACGTACAGTCAGACCTATTGAACCAACTGTAGTGTTGGATATCTTGTCAAGTAAGGCCATTTTGCACTCGTGTTTCAACATCTTTTGTTTAAAAAACTGTCCGAGATTAAAGACACATTGTCCTACAGGTACATTTTCATGCGATTCATCTCCATCAAAAATTAAAATTTTTGATGGATAAGACGACAGTAGATGATAAATATTGGATTCTGTCGCTATAAAATATAATTTACACGTTCTCTGATGTTTTTCCCCATCATCTGTAGATCTTGTCAAGCGAGTTATTTCACCGTGCAAATGATAATATCGGCATTCAATATTCTCAATGTGTGAGTTCAATTTCACATTGTCAACCGTGAGATCCAAGGTGTAGTAGTGATAAACCGAGTTTGTTGCTTTTTGCATCTGAAAAAAAGGTAAAAATCATTAGAAACAATTGCATATGTAAAGCTATTGAGAGTGACGACTCACTGTGACGACTTTAGCGTCCTTCGAGTCATCTTTGGGACCTGGTCGTAAATCATTCAGAGTATTCAAGCCAAAATATTGCAATTGCACTTGTACATTGACCAATGGTGACATGCCATTTGCACGGCAGTCGGGAGGTTTTAGAATACAATGGTGATTTAATACGCAAATTCCGCTCGTAAATGCACTTAAAAAATCGTCAGCATTGTCTACTGGAATCAAAGGTCTAATATCTATTTGAGCTTGACCTACTACAATCTCGTGCTCATCGTGCTTTAAAGTCACGTGAATGTAGGGTTTACTGTGTAAATAATTTTTAAATACACTCAGGGAGCTTCGAATTTGAAAAACAATTTTTTCATCAAGGCTTAAATCTTCCACCGTGATTGGTTTTGATTCTACTTGATTTTCTAAAAGATTGTACACAAGTGTAAATACTCGTTTTCCGCGATTTGATGTCGGGATTTCAGGGACTAGATTGTTGAAATTCTCAATGTTTGATGTGATGATTGATAAGCGAAATGTCTCCTTGCACGAGACAATCGGGCCTAATTGTATCAAGTGCTCTTCGGGGATTAGATAAGGCACAGCTACCTCCGGCAGCGGCAGCGTTAATTTTGGCGGTAGGGCATCAGGAGAATTGTTGCATGATGAAAAATTTCCTTCTTCAATAGTTAAAGAAATGTATAATTCTGGCTTATCATGTCTTACATCACTGCGAAGCCCTGATAATTTGTGCCAATTAATTTTAATAGATTTACTTGTAATGTTGCGTTCATGAACAACCTGTGCTGTTCTCAAGCTCAGCAATAAAAACCCAATTTTTTCACGTACATTGTTTTGTTTACACTCGAAACATTCAATTTTTAGAGGCTCTTGACCTGATCGCATTCTACAAATAATAAATATATATTTTCTAAAATATAGAGTAATATTTTTATGTTATAATTGAAACTTACTTTCGCAGTGTTGGTTTAGTTTCCTCCCATACTAAATCAGTTTCAAATTGCGGACAGGAACTGGGCTCAAATAAATCTGTCGTAGCAGACAGTCCATTTAGTGTTGCAACAATACACATGGGTTTTGTCACATTATCAAAGCCTTTCCCTATACGAAAATAAATTACATGTGTGTATTTTCAAGAAAACAAGGTTATGCTTCATCTTATTACCTTCTTTGAGGCCAAGAATCACTTGGACATTTGGCCCAGTCAGGTAATCCATATCATCATCAGTATCATCACAACATCAAGTGTACATCATACAATAAAACGTCAATTTAGGCGCTGCTATGGAAACGTTTTTTTCATGCTGCTGCACACACACACAATCATACAAACACGCGCAGTGTGTTTGGAAAACAAAAACCAAATATAAAGAAATAATATAAAAATTATCAGTGAAAATATTATCAGTAAAAAAATCCAAAAGTTTGTTTTTTTTTTCCAACTAAAAGTGCAAAAAAAAAAATTTTGATTATCAATTTCAAGTGTAGTTTGCAATGATGCCACAAAATGGCGCCACCAGACGGACTTTGTTTCCATGAAGCCGACGTTTGTGGTGTGCAAACTTGGCAGCCCTGCCGGCCCCGTAATAATCTCCTCTCGCCCAATGTCGAGTCGGAGCGCGAGAGGCAGAACTCAATGCCCCTTTGGAAGCGTTTATTGTTGGCCAACCATCATACTAGTGATATAGTTGAAGAAACGAGTGAAAAATTTGTGGCCAGCGGGTGGTGGCTCAACGCGGATTGCCACAAAAAATCATCGAGTGGCGGAATTTTAGCCTAAATTACTTGACTGCGAGTACAAGCAAAAGTCTCTCTCTCTCGGCTTGTGTGTGGCTGTGATTGTGTGTGAGGATATTGTATGTATGCAGCAGGGAGACAACCGTACTGCCAACAAGAAACACAATTTTCCAAAGTGCGGGTCAACGTACGGGACTTGTTATAGTGTCCGCGACACGCTTAATTCTGGTGAATTTGGACGTTGTGAGCACAAAGAAACAGGCCACTAAATACTCAGCAATATTACAGCACCACTCCCGCGATTCACAACGCTGGCAATGTGGCCCATAATGGTGGTCTCGGGGTGCTGTCTGCGCGGCGGCGACGAGGCTACGTTTGGGGATGTGTTGCCCAGTGACTGAGGTTCGTGTTGATTTTTTTTTCCAGAGTCCTCCATCGGTTGCAAGCTCAATTTTGAAAATTTGTGATTTTCGTTTCATATTTAAAAAAATATATATATAAATACTTAATCTAATCGATATATATATATATACACGTACATATATATATTTTCCTGGTCTTTTTCCAATAAATTTACGAGTTTTGTCATGAGCGTCAACCCGTTTTCTCCTGTCCGCGACACGCGACACAGAGTTCCTCCTAGCCATTGACATTCTCGGTGCGTGAAATACGTGCGTGCATATGTGTGTTCACGGCATCGCCGCCGTGGTGTCGTGCAACCTCGACACCGGTGTCATCGCTCGCGACTACGTGCGACACACCGCGAGAGGATTACGAGCGTGCACGGGGATTGATCCCCGCCCTGAACTCTCCTCTTTCAATCTAGCTTTAGAAAAACTAGTCTGGGACAAACGAAAAAAATCCAGTCAAATGGGGATCAATCCTGCGAAAACACTCATCATCCACTGCCAATACTGAGCCTGGCTCATCTCTTGACTATAAAGCATTGTGACTCACACAACGGTCCCTTTGGCGGACCAGGACTTTCGGCAGGTTGCTAGACGACGACGTCGACGAGAGGAAACGAAATAGAAGAAGAAGAAGAAGAAGATGGAGAAAGTAGAGACTAGGGAGTGGAGGAGCGAGAAACGAGCCGAACTCAGCAGGGCAGGCGTACGCGAGAAGGATCAGGAAGCAGCGAAGAAGCCGGCCAGGGGCAGTGGCAATGCTGCGAGATCCAACATGCACACCTCCAGGCACAGTGTTACTTCTACCTCGGGTGTCCTCATGGTTGGACCAAACTTTCGAGTGGGCAAAAAGATTGGCTGTGGCAACTTTGGCGAGCTCAGACTTGGTAAGCACAATTTATACCTCTATTAACATGATTTTGTTGTTTTGAGTCATGCTAGAAAGACACAACACTCGTATTACTTGAATCGTATATAGATCGCAAGTTATCAGTTGACTTATCAGTTGGCAAAGGCTTCATCTTATCTGAATTGAGTGTGTGCATGTGTGTGTACACTCCTCGGGCCTGGTGAAATCTAGTGGGGATAATAGAGTGATTAATAAACAATGTTCAATTATTATTCTTATAGCAGTCAGACAGGCGTGTGAGAGGCATAAATAGACCAGAGTTTATCACGAAAAGTCAGATACCATGGCAATAAATGTTCGAGAGAGAAACTGTCATAAATAGCCGGCGTGTCAAGGTACATACATACACGTTGATTGCGCGAAAATAAGTATAACTTGTGTGGATATGCATTTAGCAAATATATTCGAGACTACCGGCTTTAAAAGTGGCGTTGATAACGAATCAAGATCAAGCCCCAACAGCGCTCTTGTCTCTGCGCTCACGAGCGAATTATGCGTGTTGAGGTATGTGTGCACATGCCGCCGACTTCCTCGACGGCTCTCTTTCTTGCTCTCTCTCTCTCTCTCTCTCTCTCTCTCTCTCAGGCTCTGTGTCTTGTGTGTGCGGCCTCGCTTCGTGCGAAACGAGTCGAGACGAACTCTTGGTCGTGAACCTCTTTGTTTCTCGTCACTCGTTTCTGTATATATATATCAACTGATGGTCAGAACACCTGGCCAACATCATCTACTCTTGTCCTCGTCGTCGTCGAAATCGTCGTCGTCGTTGTTGTTATTGTTGTTGTTGTTGTTGTTGTTGTGCGTAGCGGCTTAAAGAGCCCGGCGCGCGCGTCACCACACATTGGCTGACGGTCGTCAGGTGCGAATTTTTGTGCCAGAATAAACGCATTGACAATTGTTCGGTGTGAGACGATACTCGTGGCACATCATGAGGAGGGAGTAGTTTAATCGTGCGCGGCAACGGCCTCGGGCGCGGACAATTTATACGTCGAGTGCATATACACCGAGTGCAAGGTCTCCCTCGCATCGTCGTCGTCGTCGTCGTCGTCGTCGTCGTCGTCGTCAGATGTGTGCCACACGATGAAATTTCAATTATGTATAAACTGTTTTAGCAATTGTTTCAGCAAATTCCTCCTGCATCAACGGATTGTTAAAGCTGCTGCTGCTGCTGTATACAGTTGTTTAGGAGATGAAGGAGCAAAAAAAAAACATTCAAAGGCTATCCAATCGATCCACCGGCGCACATGAGTATTCTCACGCTCGCCACGACCATTATTATACTCACTGGATCAGTTGGATATCGAAAGTCGAAAGGATATGGCAGAGAGATTTGCGTCAGCTGGCTCTAAAAGTTTTGTTTACAAAACAGGACGAAAAAAAAAATTTCGATATACAGGTTAGTACCTGATGTCTGGTGGGATCGAGTGAGTCAGGCTGAATCCCAAGTTGCGGCGCCTTATTCACTCTGAGCAGCTGGTTTCTCGTGTTGAAACGCGGCGATATTTTTAGAAGCAAACTCTCAATGATGGTCACTTTGTTTTAATAACCATGGCGCAAGAAACCCCACAGACACGTGTTTCACACATATGACAATAAATTTTTTCGAAACTATATACAGCAATATATACAGTTGGATAAGCAGGCTTATGAGCTTATGATTGGTGATTACAGTTTGAATAAATGACCTGGAAGAAGGTTTGCAAGATACCCTGACCTACATTCACCTCAACGCGCCACCCACTGACAATTGAGTGTTGAGACTGGCGTGAAACCAGTTCATCGCAATTAATTAGCCGATATTTTCGTTGATGTCGCAGCAGCAGTAGCAGCCTTTGCCCGTGACTCCATGTGGAGCTTTAGCCAATAAGTTGCCAATGAGCCACAATGGGCAACGTCGCCACGTCAAAGGAGGACATTTAAGTGGAAACCGATGCGATGGGGAGGCAGCAGGCGCTCCAAGGAGTGTTGTGTGCACGATAGAAAGAGAGAGTAGGCCAGTTGCTGTACGATCGATCGATGCACGCGACGCCTCAGCGCCTTTACTTTGCGCTCAAGCTCTCTGACGACGACAATCAGCTGCGAAAACTTGACCACGAGAATTTATTAAAGAATTGTCCGTGTGGAAGCCTGGCAACAGTTTGTAATCAAAGCAGCTGGATAATGCGCTCTGCCTTGAAATGCGAAGCCCTTTTAATGGCCATCAGACAATCTTTATACAAGTTATTCAATATTTATCAAAGTTTTTGTCATGATCAGTGAAATTCTAGCAGACTCGGCGCGCCAGTCATCATCAGCAAAAGGAGGAGTTGCATTTCTGACCCGTTTTCGACGGGCGTGACGCCGCGGCCAGACGCGCTTCTTCGTTGTTGCATTAAGAGCGTAATGGCCTCCATCAATGGCGTTGTTGGAAAATTGACCACCACGCACTGCTGGAATATCCGGATGATAATGCCGCGCCGTTATTGTACCATAGCGTGTCGAGATTCCACGCTCTCGCGCGCAGTAATTATTTATATTTCTTTTTCTTTTTTAATTTTTCAAATCAGATTATGATGGGCGGCCGTGAAACCCTTTGACCACGAGGTCGACAGCGAGTTGAGCGGCTTCTGTGTCCGGTTGGTAGCGGCGCGCGTGGCTAGCGGTTCGCTCACGTGTTCCACACACTGTCCATCAGGCCTGGATTATGTATAATGCCTCAACACCTGGAGTATTAGCGCGGGAAACGCGAGAGCACTTGGTAACAGAGCACAAATGTCGTTTCCACTCGCTCGCTCGCTCGATATATGTGTGTTGCTGAGCGAGAAAGGGGCACTCATGTCGACTTTTATCGTATGCTTTTTACAGCGTATGTATACTAATCATGACACCCCTGATGTGCTTTTGACAATTCTATCTCTGTCCCCCTCTCTCCGATGAGTTAGAGAGGCACACACGAGAGGTATTTTCAGTTTGGCCTAGTTTTAGCGTAAAATTGCACGCGGTCGATCAAAAACATGGTACCGGTGGGCCAAACTTTTGTCCTTGTGTCTGTGTGTTTAGTCGATTATTACTATTATTACTACTACTACTTGTTTTCACAAATTTATCTTATTAGACTCATGAAATTTTTTTTTCTTTTTTCTGATTGCAGGAAAGAATCTGTACAATAATGAGCATGTAGCAATTAAAATGGCAAGTATAAAAAGATTTTAAATATGCTCCGTCTTATTTCTACAATTACAGCTATCTGATTGGTCATTTTTTTGCACTGTTGCAGGAACCAATGAAGTCGAAAGCACCCCAGCTCCATCTAGAATATAGGTTTTACAAATTACTGGGTACACACGGTAAGTTTTTTTTGTTGATAAATCCATGCGAGGAATTGAGCAGTTGATTGTAAATGATTTTTATCATTTTTTCAGAGGGTGTACCAGAGGTATACTATTTTGGACCGTGTGGAAAATACAATGCTCTGGTGATGGAATTGCTTGGGCCCAGCTTGGAAGACCTGTTTGACCTGTGCGGGAGGAGATTCACACTTAAAACTGTTCTCAACATTGCCACACAATTGGTAAGTAATACACGGAGTACGTTTGAATTCTATTTACCACAAACATATTGTTCTTTCAGCTTTATAGGATAGAGTACGTTCACAGTCGACATCTGATTTATCGTGATGTCAAGCCCGAAAATTTTCTTATCGGACGGAGTACGACTAAAAGAGATAAAATTATTCATATCATCGATTTTGGACTGGCCAAAGAATACATAGACATGGATACAAACAAGCACATACCCTACCGGGAACACAAGAGTCTGACGGGCACAGCGCGCTACATGAGTATCAATACTCATCTTGGAAAAGGTGAGTTTTCATCCGTTTTTACTCGTGCCTCCCTCCAGCAACAATCTAGATAAATTAATTTTCTTCAAATTTATAGAGCAAAGCAGACGAGACGACCTGGAGGCATTGGGCCACATGTTTATGTACTTTCTCAGAGGTAGTTTGCCTTGGCAAGGCTTAAAGGCAGATACTCTGAAGGAACGCTATCAGAAAATTGGCGACACAAAGCGTGCCACACCAATAGAGGTGCTGTGCGACGGTCATCCTGAAGAAATGGCCACCTACCTTCGATACGTTCGCAGGCTGGATTTTTTTGAGACTCCAGACTACGAGTATTTGCGAAAACTCTTCCAAGACTTGTATGAACGTCGAGGTTTTGTTTATGACGGCGAATTTGACTGGACGGGCAAAACTATGGTATGAAATAATCGCGATTAAAACAATTTTCTTTTCAATTTTTATTTTTAATGGTACAATATGCATGTGGTTGCTTTATTCTTTGTCTAACGTGTTAATTTTGCATGCTGCCCTCTCAATATATTGTGTCTAGCCCTCGAATTTTGAGCAGCTGCGGGCACTGAGGATGGCCGCACCCTCTCATATCGGAAAAACCAAGTCTGACAAGGTTGGTCAACCTCTCTGCCCCCACGAACAAAAAAATCTCGAATGCCATGTGTTTTTTTTTTTTTCATTAATCGCGAGTGACGTGTGTACCAAACATCACGCTATTATTTATTTTATCAATTTATGTTTATGATAACCTTAACCCATGATTTTTCTTCTTCTTCCTCCTTGTGACCAGAAGCACACAGTGCCCCTTATCTCACACAGAAAATCACACTTTTATTTAGATAACAATGTTTTCTTGGTTCAACACATGTGTAGCTTGCATCCTCATCCTCTGCTTTGCCATATTCGTTTTGACTGGAGTATTTTAATTCCCGGGTGATATTCAAGTACGTTTGTCGCGTATTACATAAGATTTCTTATAAATATATATGTTTTTTTAATAGTATTCAACTGAGCTAATTGTTTGCTTTAATATTTTTAGTCAACTCCCGTGGGATCTATGCAGACTGGACATGAAATTATTGAGTCGCCCAATCGGGATCGGCATCGCAGTAATTTCAAGGTAAACAGGAAACGCGCATTGTGTCATAAGCATGAGCGTGTACAGTAAATTCTTCTGTTACTGAAAGTAACCGCATGTTCTATCAGCAGATTAGTTGTGAAAAAAATATTTTTTTTTTTTAAATAAGCTCGCGATTCTATTATTTAGATTTTTGAAAATATTATTTCAATTACCGCTAACGTCGTCAATCGCATTGATATAGGATTATGATGATGATAATGATGATGAGGAAGATGATTATTATGAAGAGGACGTCGTTCTGATGATGAATAACGTTCAGGTGGAGTTGCACGGAAAATATGTAAGCTCTCCTCGTGGAAAATCAATAATTACGTCCAGTAGTTGGTAAATTTGCTCGGTAATAATTGATCCTATCGAGTTTAGTGGCTTTTAGTAGAAAATTTAAACGTGTTCGGTCGCGATTTTATGAAAAGAAATTTTTTTTAGCTGGATTTTCCGTTTGGTATATATTGAATTATAGTGTATCTAAATCTGGTGATGATCATTTCGTTCTCCTTTTTAACTCGATATCAGAGTCAACTAACAAGACACATATCCAACAATGTCCCGCTTATTCCTTCAGGAGGTGGCACCGGGATATGGTGGGGTGGGCGGCGGGGGCGGTATCGGGGGCGGTAAGGGGGTGGGCGCCACATGGCCTGATACTGTGAAGCAATCGGGTGCCGGTGGTACATTGACGCCAGCCGACAGACATGGCTCAGTACAGGTGAGTGAACCCGCATTATCCTTCTCCCTAATTCATCTCTCATCCCCGGTTCTTTTCCACTTTGTCTAAATATATATCGGCATTGTTTTTATCGTGGGTAATTTCATCATTAACAATATCATTTTTTTTAGTCGAGACATTATCGGATTATGGTCAGTACTCGATGACTTTGTGACAAGTAATTTATTCCCTTGGCAAATGTAATTTTTTTTTTTTATGTACGTTAAAGTGGAAAAACCTGATTATTTTGATTTTTCGGGTGTTTGTATAAAAAAATCATAGTTTATCATGTTTTAAGAACCTGTAAAAAAAACAAACATAATAAATTCGAAAAAAAATTTGACTAATTTTTCTAGTTTTTTTTTTTTGAAAATATTAAAATTTATCAAGTTTTATGGATTTTATCAGAAAAATTTAAACATTTATATTTTTTAGATCTTTAAATGTGATAAACTGTGTGATATTGTTAAAATTAGTCGTTTTTTTTTTTGTACTATACTAATATTGTTGTGATTTTAACGTGTATTAAGTATTTGTGTGTTTTAATATGCTAGAAATATTTTTAAAAAATTTTCAAGTATTATATAATTATTGAGAAAATTTTCCGTAGTCTGTCATTTAAAATCTTTTTCTAAAATCTTTTTCTCTCTTTCTCTCCATCTGTTGTCTAATGATTGATTTATTCTTTTTTTTTTATTGATAATAGTGAATTTTATATTAGTTTTTGATTTATCTAGGTGGTATCGTCGACTAATGGCGAGTTGGCGAATGACGATCCTACTGCAGGACACTCAAACACCCCAATCACTGCACCGCAAGAAGTTGAGATGATTGATGAAACCAAGTTAGTATCAATTCTTTGATTAAAATATTTTCTCCCTCACTCTTTCTCTCGCTGAATATAAAAATTTTGCACGTTTAACGGCTTATTTACTTGATTTTTTTTATGGCTATTTAATATTTGTGCACATAAAATGATGTGTTTGCAGCATGAAAATTACACCCAAGATACGAAAAATTTGTTCAAGATGTGGAAATATATTTACTTCGTCGCGAAAACCGTCAAGAAATCATCCAGATTCTTTGCGAGACTCTGTCAAATCTCACAAACAATAATAATATTTTTATACTTTTTTTCTTATTATTTTTTACAAGTTATTATCATAAAAATAATTGTGTAGAGTACAAATTTGTTTGTAGTAATTTAAAAAATGATTTTCTTTTTCGTGGTCTTTTTTTGTTTTTGTTTTATGTGTGTAAAAAACAAAACGTTGCTTTTATATGTTAGTAAATAAAAATATCAAAATTTCTATTAGTTCTAAAATTCGGTAAATTTTTCATTTTTCTCTCTCTCTCTCTCTATCTCTCTGTCGCTTGAGCACTCACACTTCTGAAAAAAATCTCCTCTCCTTGGCTTGGGGAAAAAATGTAAATTTTCGAGTGTCAAAAATAATGCAAGCGATTCTAAGTCCTATTAGTGTTTGCTTCATTTCCAGATGCTGTTGCTTTTTTAAACGGAAGAAGAAAAAAAGTGGACGACAGAAATGACTGTCCATTACTGTTGGGCTTGGGGGGCCGGTACAGTGCGGTGGTATAAGTGCTGGGGTAAACGTCGGACGATCAACTGCAGTGCGACACAGCGGCAAACGTTGTGGTGGCACGGATGTCGAGGAGGCCGAAGATCCAGAGCGTGAAGGCATCAAATTACTCCACGATGTCAGCCAGTCGGCCTCGCGCGACTCTGTGCTCCACACGATTGTTACTACGACAACACCGACACCTACACCACCTCCATTGTCAAATTGACCTGAGCTGCTAGATAATATTTGCCAGGATTTGTATTATTTATCATCATCGTTGCGCGCGAAAAAGTGCGGATTTTATCATATTAACTCCATGTGTCAAAGTTACATTGAACATTGAGGAAGCCACGATTTTTAATTAATATATAAATACAAAAAGGAAGAAAAAGAAAAAATAAAGAAAAAGTTGCCTCGGTTGTTACGACCAGTGACAAAAAAAATCTTTAAATGTACTTATAGTCATTATTGGAACAATTGGAAACTGTTTTAAGTAGAACGAGAGGATTCTATTGCATGAGAATTTTTTCATGTTTGACAAATATCAGTTGCCTTTCTCGATGTTGCATTATTCATAGCTATCAATTAATTTTTATTTTTCATGTAAAACGAGTGAGTGCTGTTGCGCGCGCGCGTGTCTGTTCTGTCTGTCTGTGAGTGCTATATCAATTGACGCTAATGTATGAATTTAATTCTTCCTTGGTCAACAATTGTCCATCACACGCGTCGGCTACACGCAACTTTTTCTGCCGATGTAGCTCGCACTCTTGTCATCGCCGTTGTCGTCGGGGATAGGACACAGGCTTACATATAGAATAATATTATTTCGTCAGCTGCCGTACGAACGGAGCCAGGCAACTTTACTCATTTATTACATTTATTAGTGATTGTGAGTAATTTTCAGCAAGGTTGTGAACATCTCGTTGTAAATTTTTATTCAGCACCCAGGCTAAAAAAAAAAAATAGATAAAATATTTATTTTTAATTTTTCCCATGTGTCTGTCGTTTTGTTTCGTCTTTTTCTAATTACTTATTTCTATTCAAATGATAAAAGTGTTCAAAATCGATTTTTATGACTGCAATTTTTTTTTTTTTTTTTAACGTCTGTCGTGATTTCACGCAGAATGTATCTAGAGGTAAATTTTGTTTCAATTGACACACAAAACCAGAGCTTATTCCGACCAGGGAAATCAAGTCAATTTGATGAGGAAACAAAACTAAAAAAAAAAAAATGCGTGAGAAAGTGTGATGTGTATACCGGAATGTATTGTGTGTTTTTGTGTAAATATTAAAAAAAAAAAAACAAACAAACAAACAAATCCATTTGGGACAGGATAAATTGATTAAAGCAATTATTATAAATATCGAAGACAAAATATAATCCTTCGGTGAACGTACATAGTTAATTATAATTAATTAATTGCTGCGATCATTTGAGCAAACGTCTGTTTGAGCGGTGAGTTGCTTAAATCGCGAAAAACTCGATAGATAAAATATACAGACACACACACACAAATACATGTCCCTCGCCTTACTGAACAATTAATTATTATAAATATTAAGAATAACACACACGTCGAAATAATTCGAGCCAATGTCTTGTATATCACGACGAAATTTCCTGCTCCTGGTGCCACCTGGACACGATAGACCGAAAATCACCCTTTTATAAGATTTTTTTAAACAATACCTGTTGTTGTTGTTGTGCTGTTGTTGTTGTTGTTGGTTTTTTTTTTTCCTGTTTTTAAGTATCATTTTTCAATAGTAGGCATCATTGTGTGTGGCCAAACACTTCTTTATTGGTTTAAATATGTCGTCTTTTTTTTTTTTTGCTCGGCTCCATTCAGGTACGGCACCTGTAATTTTATACTCAATTAATACCTGTACTGCCCGCATAAATGTAGATTGTTAAATGAAAGATTGTGCACTGAAAGTAAAGCCTTGTCCTCTTCCCGGCCGATCTCAATTTTTATCTACCCTGCTACCCCCCTTGAGCCCTTAATTCAAGATTGCACTATAAGGAATTCACATTCGCATCATTTGTAATACATCTTTAAATTAATTTAATATTATCCATTTGTGTACATAAAGAAAAAAAAAAAAACAAACAAAAAAGTGTTTTTCATTATAATTATTATCATCAGTATATGTATAAATATTAATTAAATATTTCAAGATTGTCTGTAATTTGCATGAGCGCGAGTGATGTGAGATAATTATACCGAAAGATCGCGTAATTACAACAACAACATTGTTAATTATAAGTTATAAATAATGTCCCCTAATTTTTATTTTATTTTATTCGTTTATAATTATCGACACTGTAAGCTGTGATTCATTTATTATTTTCATTTATTTTATTGTTAGCCTCACCTCATTTATCCATTATATCATTTCCGCCCAAACCCTATTACTTATTATATGAAAATGAGAATTTTTTTTTTTTTTTTCATTTTCGTCTTTATGATGACAATTGCGCGAATGCTTCAACTGTAAATATGACGACAATGTGTCACGTGCTTATCGAGTAAAGAAAAAAAAAAAAAAATCGTTATAAATGGCTATATTTTTATTGATTTTATCCCATCAGGTATTATGTTAAAAATATACACATTTTATGTTAAAATTTTAAAAAAATTTTCGCGATTGTAAATCAATTTTTTCAATTAATCCATCACCAAGATTGGAAAAATCTTCAATCATTGCAGCAAGATTTAAAACAAGTTTTCCATTTTTTATCAATCGACAATTCATATTGGTAATTTTAAAATCCTTGGGTTCTAGTGCTGAGGGTATCATAACAACACCAATGACATTTCCGCCATAGGTATCGTGAAAAAACAGGGCAAATTCGCCATAACCATTGCGCAACTCAGCCAGATAATTTTCCACCGGATTAAACTCAACTACCGGCATTTTCTCGGGCTTATCCTTGGAATACGGCTGCCAATTTGCGGCCAGAAAACCCGCATCCAAGTCGTGGAATTGGATTCGCCGGGGATTTAAATCTGGCTTCAGATAAATCAGACAATCGTAGGCAGCCATTGGAGGTCGGAAAATTGAAGCCCAGTCGAGAATTGAGCTGGTAAGATTGCCCTCGATAATCTTGATCGTTTCCTTGGCCAGTAAACTGACGCGTGTGAGTATGAGCTGCGTGGGAGCCTGCCTAGTCCAGTAGCAAGTCTTGGGATCATAGGGAGTAGAGATGACAAGCGGCGGAAGAGTGTCGCGCATGGTTCCAAAGACATTTTCCACCTCGATAATATCTTCCTGGGTGATTTCGTCATTAAAATTGACGATAGTTGGCTCGGTTGTCCATGAATTTCGAGCGAAAAACTCGAGGAATCGTAGAAAAGCTACTTGCGGCGTTTGTGCCGGTTTGTAGGGACTCGGCGCGAGATATTGAGCCGCGAGAAGCAGCTCTACGACAATATCAGGCATGTGTGAATTGTCAATGAGTTGTGCAGAGAGCCAGCGCTTCATGAGACAGCACGCAGCGCCAAATGACGGCTGCTGCGAGTGTAATCCGTGCAGAGCACTCGTGAGCTTTGGCAGATGAAACAGACGACACTCGAGTTCAGTCGCCTCGTCATTGTCGCGATACCTGATGATTCCGTCGTCGCCAATCTGCTGCTTGAGCAGAGCTATTTCTTTCTGCTGTGCAATCTGCAGCCGGAAGATAAATCCATCCTTGAGCACGTCCACAGACTCACTGCGGACTTTGGTTTTCAGTTGGTACTGCTTGCGCAAACACTGTGCAATCTGAATGTAAAAGGCTGCCTTGGTTTTCCGCACGGCTTCCAGCTCGTCCGGCCATTTACCGCTCGAGGACAGCTGTACACTCGCCACAATCGCCGGAGCGTACTTTGGAGCTTTAGTCAGCGATGGCGCGAGCACTAGACAGTCTGGAGCCTCTGTCGTGCTCGTTTCCTCGGCCCCGTAGACTGTCGCCAGCGGTGGAAACACATCGGTGTACCTGAACACTGCGCTGCTGCCCTGCACACCCGTAACTGCCAGAGGAATGTCGTTTAATGACGTCAATTGCTTTTCGAGATCGGCAAATGCTTTGAGAACCCGTAGCGTCGCTTCCTCGCCGGTTCCATACGAAAAATTGTTCACTATTGTCTTTTTCATGCGTAAAAATTGGTCCAATTCATCGCCCACGTATGAATACTGATCTTTGGAAATGTTGAATTTTCCTTTCAACAACCACATAACAATTTTTTTCGTGAGTGATCGCTTCTCGGCTATTGTTTTACCCCGTGCCCAGACAACAGCTTCACAAATTGCACCGTCCTGAAAGCGGCGAAGATCCGATTTGTCCTCCCAAAACTCACGAAATTCCGTGGCCTCAGGCAAATTTGCCGGTGGACCTTTTTCAATAATGTTGTAGCAAAAGTCGGGATTCAAATGAAAGCCTATGGAGATGGATTGAATGGTTGTAGGACAAGTTTCTGTTATTTCCCACTCGTGCTGTTTGCTGGGCAGCACGTAAATCGCTGAAACTCGCTGGCCCAAGCCCTTTTGAAGCGTTGTAACGAGTAATTTGATGACTTTGGCTCGCTTGTCTACACCCAAGTCCAATTTTTCCTTATCAGCAACTTGGTCTCGTGCCAGTCGTTCCAAAGCCTCGGCGTCGTGCAGGCAAATAAAGTTGTCAAACGTGGTGTGAAATGGAAGACGTCGCATAAAAAGAGCTTGGAAACTATCGATTGTCGTCGTATCTAGACACTTTATAGCGAGCTCAGCCTCGCTGCGAAGCCATGAATAGTTGTTAGCTGACAATTTAGCCGCTAAATTGAGATTGCCACTCACATCTAGGAACACACAGTCGTAGTATTGATGGTAAATACTTATTCGTGCCTTCGCCTCGGCACTTTGACACATTGTTATTCCCGCGCCGGTCCAATTACTGTGTGCCAAACAGTTCCACACGTTGCGCACAATCTGGTAGCTGCTCATCAACGCATTGAGCTTTTTTTCCTGCAGCAAATGCAGCACGTACATGGTCATGAGGTGGCCATTGCAGTCGCGTGTTGACTGTGTTTGTCGCTGGTATAGCCAAATTTTCAGCAGTATTATTCCGTCCCGGATACTTGGATATTGTGCGATAATGTCGGAATTATCTGTATTTACCTGAGCCATCATTAAATCTCGTAGAATTGTCGCGTTGTACAGAGGCGTAGGTATTGCCGTCTCTGAGGAGTTGCCAAGGTACCAGCCAGACCGAATGTTGCTCTTTTCCGGCATGAATTTCACGGATTTAAAGGTGCTTTGCTGTGCAACAATGTGCAGGTGCACAGTCACATGTTTACCCAGTGATCCCGCGGGAATTATTTTCAGCAGCGGCGTCCATGCCTCGCCGATGAAGGTTTTCTTGTCTGCCAAGTCGTCGGTGATGTGAGACGCCATGTAGGCCAGATAGGCTGCACGTTTCCTGTGATATCTGTAATTTTGGTAGTCGTGCTTGTGAAATAGTGTCGATGGCATCTCCACCATCACGTCGATAATTACATTTGAGCCCAGTGTTGTACCGAGTGCATAAGAACCCACTGTAGAGATATTTGATGGCTTTAAAAATTTAAATGTCACCTTTGGATCCGGAGAAACGTCAATTTGTAAGGGTATTTCAAGTGTTTTCAAGGCCTGCGACTGTTCGAGCTTCTCCTCCGCAGTTTCTGCTATCGATTCGATGCATTGACGAAAATTCGAGAACCATGTTGAGAATTGTTTAGAATATTTTTCTTTGAGTTTAACTTGACGTAAAAGTTCCTCAATTTTTAATCTAAACAAGTTGGAATGATGTAAATTGGCAATTTCACGCAATTCAACTAGCTCCTCTCCCGTAGGAGGTTTGTGCAGGTTGTTATCATGGGTTTTGCGCTTTTTCGACACGATAACCTCAGATTCATCAGATGTTTTTTCCTGGAATAAGAAAATTATTGTTAACTTAGCAGTAAAAACTTGATGAAATGTAAAAATAAATACCTCGGAAAGAGCTGGACGCTTTGCGTTTAGTATTTTCATACTTGCATTTATCCGAAAATTCAGCACACGTGTATGTTTACTGGGAATTTTTTGAGGTTTTTGAGGTTAATTGTTTATGCGTGTATATAGCTGAACAGAACTATTCACGTCGCGCGGCGTGGATCAGATTGTCTAGAGTCACGACATTCACAATATGCCTATCATCAAAAACAAAAAAATATGGGTGTATGTGGCATTGAAAATGATCTATTAATAATGACCAATTATTACCAATTACTGACCAACTAATTCATGTATTAAAACATATCGATTTCAGAATATGGGATTATAGGGTGCTAATAACTATTCGCATGTAGCTCCGGGTGTCGTACTCGTATACATATCTACACATACATCCATCATCGCGCGACCGAGCAGATTCGTTCAAGATGGCGGCGGTCATTGATCACAAGTGAATGAATAAACAGGAATACACTTTGTCCAAACAAGATTTGTGTCTTAATCACTCGTTACAGCCTAAAAAAATCAGGTACATCCATCAAGATACTCCTATGTACGTTTTCTAAATTCTCGTTAACAAAATATCACTTCAATCCTATTTGTGCGCTTTCAGAGCATCATGAGACCGACTTGCGACAGTGCATCATGCCTGGAGCAAGAGATATTCACGAGAATCTCGAAAAATGAAGCATCCGAGCTGAAGACATTGCTCGGTGCGAACAATATCAACATCAACTTTGTCGATGAGAACGGTATGAATCCACTGCAACATGCCTGCTACAAGGGTAACATGGAAATCGTGCAGATGCTGTTGGATCAGGTTAGTTGACCATCAAGCCCAGTCAAAGTCCCGAAATAACCGCAAACTTGCTGCAGGGGGCGGACGTAAATACCTGCGACCACCAGCACGCATATACAGCACTGCATTTTGCCGCTTTGAGCGGCAATGCTGATCTCTGTCACTTGCTCATGACACACGGGGCGAAAATTGACGCGACAAACAGCGTTGGAAGGACAGCGGCGCAGATGGCCGCCTTTGTGGGTAATCATGCATGCGTAGCGACAATCAACAGCTTCATCCCGAAGGCCGACATCGACTACTACATCCAGCCGCAAGGGTTACAGGCGCAACCAATGCTTCCGCCGCACCTGGCCGATCCACTGCACAAATTCCTCGTTCAGGTCAACATTCACCCGATCAAAGTGGCAATGACGCTACAAAAGTGCCCGGGATTGCTGGACAATCTCGAAAAAGTGCGTAAGAACCCGGCAAGAAGCCCTCAGAACTTTTAACTAACTGTTTTCCTTGCAGGTTCAGCGAGTATTGGAATCAATGCGACATCGCGAGATGACGAGGCGCGACAGCACCAACGAAATCATGGCGTTCAAGTACCACTACCTCAGTTGCATCGTTGCCGAGCTGCTGACGCTGCAAAAACGGGCGGAAGCTCGACGAGCAGAGGAGAAGACGTCTGAGGAGGAAAAATCGAAAACGGACCCGGTGGAGGTCTTTATACGAGCACAACTAAAATGCGTACGTGGCGATGGGCCACCCGAGTACCAGGAGCGCCTGCTGCGCGACGTTGTGCGAGAGTTTCCCTACCGCGAGAGCACAATCTTTCGCCAAATTGTGGCGACACTCGGGCGCGCGGATCCACCGTCTGCCCTGTCGGTGGTAACAGCAGCTATCAACGGCCAGCGCGGCTTTTACGACTCGGCCGTGTGCGTGACGTGCGGCGATGAGAAGGCATCAAAGAAGTGCAGCAAGTGCCGTGCTGTGCAGTACTGCGATCGCGAGTGTCAACGTCGCCACTGGTTCATCCACAAGAAAGAATGTGCCCGTGAGAGCGCACCAGCACCCAAGGTCAGCGAAGCGGATAAACCCGACATTGCCGACGCAGTCAAGTCAGAACTTAGCAGTTTAAGCATCAACTAGTCGGTAAAAATATTCCAATTATTCTTAATTTATTCGTGTAAATAAGATCCTCGCGCACACACACTTTCTCTATGTCCGCCAATCACCTTCGATCTCGTCCCCGCCTATTAGCCGCTCATGATTCGCGTCTTCTAGAGATATAAGTGGGTTTTACACATTAGATAAGTCTGGGTATTATTGATTTGAATGAGCATGAAGATAAATATAGAGTTGTGCAAAGTATATAGTGGTGATTTACTTGGTTTTTTCTATTATCGTTGGTCATTTTCTCTCAATTATAACAATTTCTCCGACAAGCTGTGTGTTTCGTAATGGCCTGACGCAATGAAAGAAAGGAAGGAAGTCATTCTTTTCATCTGACTAGAGACGCGCACAGCTGAAGGTTAGACTTTATGCGGTTATTTAGTATTCAACTTGACGATTCATCGTCCAATGCCCTCATTTACTGATTTACATTATGCGAAATTATTATTCGGTGGAATTACCGTAGAATATTAAACTAAAAAACTTTCTCCATTGCGCCACGGGCGAGATGATGTGTAGCGTGAAAGTTTTGATGATTGTACGAGCCAAGATGATGCATCTGCCGGCCGAAAATGCAGTGAGACCGTTAGATGGAAAAATCGGCAATGGAAACGTGGGCTGGGCCCAACGGTACATACTTTGGAGTGATTGTAAGTGTGCCGAGACCCTGAGCGGGGGTATTTCAAGTGAAGGAAACCACGGCGACAGTCAGCTTGGGTATTTAGTTGACGATTGTGCGTGCTGCCTGAGTAGATGTGCCGTTGATCGTCAGGAGAATGGCGTTGAGGAACATTCTGGAGATTCTGCTGCTGCTGCTGCTGCTTCCTGTGGCTCTGCACGCCGGCATCACCGAGGAATTGGTCCGCCTGGCCAAGGGACCCATTCACGATGCCATTGAGAGCGGCATGGCGTCGAATTACGACAAGGAAAAGTGCACTTGGCGAAGAGGCGATGACAGAGATCCCTGTCCCGATCCGGATGTCGATGTTTACCTATATACACCCGGCAAAACCAAGTGGAAACTCGGCGATCGTCGATCTGACTGGTTAAGAAAGGACTATGAACCTACAAGGGACAATATTATCTTGATTCATGGATATGCAGGTTAGAATTTTCCACAAATTTTTGAAATAATTAATATATACCAATGCTTGACTGAAGATCGAGTAATGAAAATGTCGTTAAAAATTGAGGTTACATTATTTACCTTTTATTCGGCCATATTTATACGGTAATATGTATACTTTGAGAAAACATTAGGTGAGATCGGGGCACGTTGACCATATGATAGGGATGAATTGACTTATATTAACAATTTGTTTTCATGTAATTTACTTTTCCCATCCCCAACCATGTACGGTTTTTTTGTATTATAAGCAAGAAAATTATTAAAACATGATTTAGCTATTATAATTAACTGTGAATACTATGATAAAAAAAAAAATTATTATGCCATTTAAAATTTTTTATTAATCGCGATTAATGATAACTTACTGACTGAGGTAAGTTGATGCAGACGAGATAATATTATTAATAATTTAGTATTCAATATTAATAATTATTTGGTATTCGAGTATTTTGCAGATTTTAAATATTTTTAGTACTCTGTAGTCGCGCCTATGCAAATGTCTTCTTGAAAAAATGAGTCCATTTTTGCCCCGGTTGATTTAATACACATGCAATAATAGCCGCATGAAAATTGAAATGAGGTTAATGTAAAAAAATTGAAATCCAGGAGGCGACGACACCCTTCCGATGGCAGTGCTCCGAGATGCCTACATGCGTAACGGCAGTTACAACGTCTTCCTCGTTGATTGGGGTCGATTATCGGCAGCACCATGTTATCCAGCAGCCGTGTCAAATATGCAACCGGTAGCCCGATGCTTGGCGCAGACTTTGACAAATCTGCGCGAGTTGGGCCTGCCGATATCCAGAACAACGTGTGTGGGCCACTCACTGGGTGCTCATCTCTGCGGAATTATCTCCAACTACCTTCTCTTCCGAATGCACCGTATTATCGGACTGGATCCAGCACGTCCACTCGTGCGTCCTGGACTGGGAAATCACTTGGACAGCGGTGACGCGGACTTTGTCCAGGTGATTCACACAAACGCCGGTTACTACGGGGAAATTGGCCGTGTTGGGCACGTGGATGTTTGTGTAAATGGCGGAAAAATTCAACCCTTTTGTGCCAACAAAACAAATGATCAATTGTGCAGCCATGTTTGGTCCGTGTGTTTCATGGCGCAGAGCGTAGACGGCGACAAACAGCTCATCGCCGAGCCGTGCTCTCGAAGATGTCCTGCAGGTCCGCGAATAAGTACTCGCGCAGGAGAAGTGCTTGTTGTTGGTCAAAACACGCCAAGTGGCTCCAAAGGATCTTTCTGTTTGTCCAGCAATCGGCCGCCATATTGTCCAAAGTATTCCGACAACGGCCGAGGCGATGATCGTTGCTGTTTGTGAAAGAATCCGCGAATCTAGTTGATATTCAAGAGTGCGACCAGGAGTAAACCGTTAGCCATTATTGAATCGTTGACCAACAAACGTTTTATTGTATGTGGGTCGTGTGTATATTTATTTTTTTAGTGCACGCACAACTTTGCCTCGTTATATCTGTTGACGAGCGCAGTAATGAGGCTTAATGGGCGCTGGAATTATTGGGTTGTTTGACGATTTTGAGATAATAATCGAGCTACGATGACACACGAGACGCCGTATAGACAAACAGAAGGCCCTTCCAGGTTCTCCAGTCGTCTAGTCATCATCATTGAAAGCTCTTGACTTTTTCAAGTGGCTTTTGGCGCCCATCGCGTGCTCCGACCGTTTAAGATTGGATTATTGATAGTCTCCAGAGTGCCCAGACATTTTTTTTTCTTAACATCAGAGCAGAAAAATAATAAACAGTAGCTACTAATTGCATCTTTCTCGCTGTGTGTGTATACCTCGAAATTTTGCAATCATGAGTCGGTAAAGCAGATTTGAGTGTTTTTGTGTAAATTTATTGATTATTATATATTGTTAGGGCTTAGGGACGAGTTCGAAGTTTATTTTAAGGATAAATAATGAAAAACAAAATACTGTATTAGCAGTTGTTGTGAAACAGAGGTATGGGTTACACAATACCTATGTATTTTTGCTCCTGATTGTTCGGAAAACCCCGGGTAAATGTGTTTGAACGTCCTTGAACTATCCATTATTACCTTACTATAATAGGCCGCAATTTTTCGCCTGGCGCCAAGTGACACCTGAAAATAATTTATTGCTCGAAAAAGGTTTGACAATGTCTATAAATATATATATAGTGTATTATTGCCAAAAAAAATAATAAAATAAAAAAAATACCTAAATAAAATGGCAAAATGAGATTTTTTTTTTTTCGTTTTTCAATTTTTATTTTCATGGCACTGCTGGTATAAAATACAATCATCAGGAAATATCTACTGTCTGTCATTTTTTTTTATTTTTATAACAATTGTAATATGCGTTTAGTCCACAAAAAATATAATTCTGGCATTAATATAAGAACAACAACCGCGCCATCAATTCTGCTAATTCGATTCTTATATAAATAAAAAAAAAAAAAAAACAAAAGAAGAAAAAAAATTGTTATCAAGCAATTAAATATAACAAAATCATTTTTTTTTACAATGGTAAATTTACAAAACTCATTAAAAATACCTTAAAAGGGTCTTATTACTATAACTAATCTCATCAGTTCCTTATAAGACCTTTATTTTCTTTATTTAACACTAAAAAAATATTGCTTAGGCCTCATTAATAATGAATTTGTACACTGAGACAGTTTAACGAGATTAAAACGCAATATTATTGATATGCGATGGTTTTAAAAACAATATCGAGGCACGTTTTTTTTTTATATTTACTAAATTGACTGAAAAAAAAATGTCCTGCAGATTTAAAATCAAATATTTATGCTACAGTGGCCGTAATTTTTGGCATAAAAAAATGTTTAAACATTGTTAAATATCGTGATACCTCATTTAAAATCATACTTTCAATAATTAATTTATTTACAAAGGTTAAAAAAACACGTTAAACTATATACTGTTGATAGCAACCTACCAGTACTTTTTCTCCGCACTGAAATCGCATGGATACCTTTGGATTGGCGGATACATCAATGTAGTTGCCGAGTAATACGGATAATTAGCCAAGTAAAATGGGTGTGGAGTGAGTGATCGCAAGGCCTGGACAGGATCGTACGGCCTTGGCCAGAAAAACGCCGCGTCGGAGCTAGCCCAAGGTCTGTAGAGCCTGCCGCCAGGCTGCTGATAATCCGGCGACTGATCGTGAACTTGTCGAACAGGTGATGGTGACACCGACGGTGAAAGTGGGCTTGTACTTCTTCCCGAACAGCTGACCCCACTGTCGTCTAGGTTCGCACAATCGCTCATAAATCTTGTTAATTTTTGACAGTCTATGTCTGAGGATGCATTTCCGCGCGCCTCATTGTCCTCATGAGACAAGTTTGTCGGCTCGTCGGATTTATTGATTTTTCTCTTGCCTCGAGACTGGCCATTTTCCCGAAAGCCTTTAGCGAAAGGATTGTTATTAATCTTCAATTGTGTGATGTTTTTGTTCTGGTAGGCCGTCACTGCTATAAATTCCGTTTCGGGAAATCTAAATGACACTGACGGATGAGCAAATGGATTTCTCAAGTCGGCACAGTCGTCTGGGATACGGATTATCCAAATTTGGGGAATATATTTGTGCATTGATGTGAGAATCACCTGGAACATTAAAAAAAAAACCGTTAAAATTGCTGATTTTCTCGCGAAAAAACCGCCATGATTTTGTCAGTATAAAAATTCTCAAAATGGCCGCCAACTCGGTGAGTTCACTTAAATATTTTTTCAACTTACATTATTGTGATGATCCACGGCGTTGTTAGTAAGTTTGAGTTTGGTGAAATTGATATTTTGCTGCATCCAGTGTTCCCCAGTAGCAGGACTATCAGGATGAATGTATAATCGGCGTTCAATGGGGGGCTGAGGCTCGGCGACGCCGGCATCCATCCAACCTCTCACTTCGTCGATTCGATTGCTGGTGGTACCAACGTATCTTTGTCGACGTTTCGACGCCGGGGTAATCTCCATAATAACCGTGTACCGAGTACGAGGATTCAGGCCTTCAACACTCGCCTGGATCGATGGAAACATACGCCTGTAAACATACAAAAATGTAACCTAAAATTTACAAGTCAACATCAAGGCTTCAAGTTGGAAACGAGGTGCACTTATAGAGGTTAGTATAGATCCCAGCTTCCAAGGTACTCATTTGCGATTTATCTTATAATTGATGTCTGACCCAGGTATTTATCCACTCGAGAAGTATGGCGCCTTTGATCATCAGGTCGCAGGTATAGTATATAGAGAAAAACCCGAGGAAAATCTTTCCGTCTACCTCTTTTACGCAGCACGTGTTGGACACATTTGGATGGGAATACAATGCGTCGAGCGGCATGGTGTGATGTGTCTGGACAGCATGTGTGCATGCGGACAACAATGCGATGGTCTTCACAGAAAACAGGGCGTGGGCGCGACAATTAACACTATCGCAGTGGCCGATCATTTTATTCATCGTGATACTCGGAAGGCGCGAGGAAACGGAAGCGGAAAAGCGTGAGTGTTGTGTGATAATACGATAAATATTTTAATGGATAAAGGTATATATTGTATACGCATGTTGTGTAGAGAGGGGATGCTGATGCAGACCCAAGCAAAATCAGGCCTTTTCGCCTTGACTTGACTGTTGCTGGCGGCAACCGACAAGACAAAAAGGGGCGCCAGTCAAATCACTCGCTCAAGTCGCCACGGTCAGCTCCTTGTCGACGTTTCGCGCCGTCGCGACAATGTCACAAGGGTGTCTGGCGATATTCCAGCCATTCCGGGATGCAATAAAACTCTGAAAATCTTATTGAACGCTTGTCTCTCTGCAGATGTCCTACCATGTCTCTCAATTGACATGGCATTTCAACGATTCAGGGAACGAGCTCAAAGACTGCCGCTTACTTACGCGCACAGGGGGAGTAGAGACAATTTTAATTGACCAAACTTACCTCCCGAGCTTGGTGATTATCATCTCTGTTGTCTCGCTCTTGAATTGCTCCCACATCTTCGCGTTGGCTAGCTTCATCGTCACGCCTTGCAGCCGTGGTCCACGTGTGTCTAGACGCATGCGGTAATCCCAACCTAGGTGGTCTAGTGCTGAAAAAATTCCGGGTTGGAAAAATTAGTTGTCTAATGGTGATAAAAACAGCAAAGTCAGCTCCTCGTGCATCAGCTTTTTAAAGATTTCGATATTTCTGACACACACGACATTATTGACAAAATTTTATTGTGTGAGACTGATAAAAACTTAATGTTTTTTTTTTATTTATAGCGTATATCCGGGGTTATTGACGTTTTGATGAGACTTTTTGCTGAGTGCCGGTATAAAACTGAGGGGAAATGACCTTGTAATATTTTTTTTCTCGCCACGACTGCAATTTTTTTCCTCGTTTTTTCAAATTTTCAATGTGATTTATGACGATTAAATTATTTATATTAGAGGGATTAATTAAAAAAGAAAAAAAAAAGAAAATTTATACTAGTCGGAAAATTTGAATTCTAAATGATATTCAAGGTGTAGGTACAAAGAATGAAGAATAAGACTTTTAAGCGCTTCGGTAACTCGTGTAGGACAAGCAGGGCACTCTCGACAGGATTTTCCAAGTCTAAAAGCATGTCCAGTATTATTCTCTCGAGGATAATTGCCATTGAGTATCGTTCAAGAGGCTGAAAGCCGGCTAAATTCGTCGCATGTTCACGGCCGAGAGATAACGATTGTCCGCGTGGATGAATCGCGGCCTGTTTGACGGCACTTTTGAACTACATAACCGTCAGCAGCAACCTTGTAAACAGGTCTACAGAAGATCTTGCACCTTGCAGCCCATATAACCTCTCACCTATGACTATATATCTGTCACATATCAGACTTACCAGGGTTCGGACGAAAATCGTACATCATCGTTGGATAAAAATCGTTTAAATTCACTGCCATTTTTTTTTTAATTAGAAATAACTAGATAATCACAGTATATCGCAATCTCGCATGAGTCAACAGCTGAGTTAGCACAAAAAAATCGTCAATAAAAACTTAAACTCCAGGTAGGAAAAAAAAAAACGTGGTGCAATGACTTGCTTATGCAGAGGTTTTGAAACAACTGAAGGAAAAAAAGAGCTGGTCCAAAAGTTCAAAGTGTGCAAGAGAATACTCTTTGCTGCTGGCGAAGCCGTTGTGATTGGTCAACGTCGGGAAACACCCACAGTGCTTGCCATTGGTTGAATTCAGAGTGAAAAGTCGATCTCTCTCTTCTGCCTGTGTTGAATTATTCTCGGATTTATCATCTCCTTTCGTGAAGAGGGCATAATTTCGCCGCCATCACAATAATTCTTATCTGAATTAAAAATTTTACGCTATTTACTTATAACATCACATATTTTAAACAATTAATTATGCAAAATTTTTTCAATTTTCAGCTCAGCTCAGCTCAGCTCAGCTCAGCTCAGCTCATATAGGTATTTTGATTATCGCGGTTATTGCCAACTATACATTTTATAATTATACGAATGATTTAACAACTAATTTGTCAGCAATTCAACAAATAATTATTGCTAAAAAAATTAACCTGATAGTTGTATTTTTACTTGAGTTAAAATATTTAAATAATTTGAAAAGTAAAAATGTTCCAACGGTCAATCAAGATGGCGACCATGTGAGCGTTGATTTTTGTTTTGTGCTAAAAAAAATACGAAATAACGTGTAAATACAAAATAACGGTTAAAAAAAAACATCCGTATATTGTTTATTGCTGTGCTGAGTTATAAAAAAGCGGCAGATTACTGTCCCCTGGCGCCAGATACATATACTCTTTTGTTGTGGACTTGGTATAGGGGATTAACCTTGTAAACGATACCCCCAACAATGAACACTCCTATTTCGCTTTTTTCGACTATTTGGAGAGCTTTTCCACGTCTAATAAATCCAAAAATAGGCTGAAGACAACATAAGTAAGTATTCTAGACGTAATTATTAATCTGGGAAACCTATACGTAAAAGGCATCAGATCTGCGACACTGTATATATATGTTTTGAGGTTGTCACTCGACACCTCACACGTCAAATTTTATGTTATTAATCAGCTTGTATCACGTGGGAAGCATTGTATTATGACAAATTAGCTTTTCCTAACCCCCGAAAATATTCTCACAATGCTTTATTCCACAGCTTTGAAGGAAAAAATACCAAGAAATGACGTGACTCTCGCTAACTGATGGAGATAAACATCGGGACGTGTTCTCAGACACTTCTGTGTGCGCCAAGATGAAAATATACACATGCTGAGAGGCATCAGGACCGTTTATTTGTCGCGTCGGCTAACGGCCATACTATAAGAGGGTGTTCTGGTGTCTTGTAAGTGTGTATAAACCACATTTTCCTGGGCTGAGGGTAGAAGTGGGTCCTTATGCACCTTGAGTTTATCTCAACGCAATATTCCAAGTCACTTTATTTACCTAAGGCTTTTTTTTATCAGTTTTAGATGGCGATTTTCTGCGCCCAAACCAACGGTCGACTTGCACGCGTTTTAAGCGCCTGTATAGGCCACCCCGGAAGACCTTGTGATAAGCCTTGAGTCAATAAATATTAAGTCTGTGTATTGTAACAATTTTTTCATCGTCTGGGGGACTGCTGCATCATTGAATTAACATTTGTTTTGTGCGTCGCGTGATCCTGCTGTACAACACATTTGATGATTCCATCCAACGCGCGCCTACATACGCCTTCGCATTCTCAGCGGAAGTGCAACAGTCGTCTGCAGTAAACGTGAAATTGCGCTTGAGCGCGCCGCTATTTGGAGAAAGCTAAGTATATATATATATACTGAGAGGTGAAATTTTCAGATTTTTTGCAGCAAAACTCACTTGCGCGCGTCCTCGTCAGACAGAATTATAAAGGCATCAGGTGGTGGCGCCAGTTCAAGGACGAGTATCCTTCACAACACAGACCCGCAGACGGCGACGACGACAATAGGTAATATGTCTAAATCTTTGCATATTTACGCCAGCCTGGGTGTTTGTGATCGGGTTTTTCCGTGAAACTGCAGGGGTCCTCCTCTGCTCGTCGCCTCTGCTTGTCTTTGAAAATCACCGCGACCTGTCGTCCGCGGCCCCTGGCTTTCTAATTGGTCTCACTGCATTATATATATGTTATGTTGCAGCGAGAAGACAGATCAAGAACTAAATAATCCACCTGCTTCGAGTATGTATCACGTTTTTTTTTATTTATTTAATTTTTTTTTGCGACTCTGACTCGCCATACATTTTCGCATTCACACCTACTAGCTCCATCAATATATGTTAGCAAACTTTAGTTCTATAAGTATAGGACCGTTCTATGGTCCTCGGAGAGCTAAGTGAGATTTTTTTAGACTAATAACTTGCGTCACGGGTCAATCTCGATACGGATGAAGTTTTTTTAACAGTATTCTACAGTTTGGGAAAATTATTGGTGGTAGATTTTCTTAGATTTTTTTTTTTGTCGAAAAGTTTAGAAACATTTTTTTCTCGTAGCTCATTTTTATCAGAGCGATAGAAACAAAACAAAAAATTAATAAATTTTTTTAGGCAGTCTCGAGGCTCTGTTAGAAGTTAATTAAATTTAATAATACACTCTGAATGACTTATTATGCACAATTGACTTATGATTTTTATTAAATACACTCCTCCGATACTTATTTCATTAAAAAACTATAATACAAAAAGGAAAAAGGAAAGTTATAAATATGGTATAAAAATATGAAATTCAATGTGAAAATCACGTCATATAGCGGTAAAAACAAATTTTCAAACTATTTTTCCATTATAATTATATTATTTAATTATAAATATTTCTATATTTCACGTAAAAATGATCTTTTAAATATATAGTAACAAAAAAAATCATCTGTAAATTCAATTGATTGACTATTTATGTAATTCTTTGTAACTTTGTTTATACAATAGGAATTATAATTGAAATAACCATCGGAGGAGTGTATCCAGTGGATTATTGATTTCATTCCACAGCGAAATTGCCTCGAAAACCAGATCAACATGATGATCCAAATTATGAAATGAATACCAGTGACATAAATGCAAGACGATATTTCAAATGTGAGTCTTGAGAGTCGCATTGTGTCTCACGTGAGTAGTGTGTCATCCAATTCCTCGATTTTTCCCTCAGGCTGTGACACAACCTTTCGCAAAACCTTGCTGACAACGTCTGCCAGGGATTCCCGTGCTCCAGCGTCCAAAAGTGTTACACATCGCTGCAAAATTGACATTTTTTGAAAATATAAATTATTATCCAACTTTGTAGTAAATCAAAGTGACATACCTGATGCACTTCGTCGCCCTGCTTGAGCCTGAGCACGGCAATCAGTGCTAATTCACTGTTTGCCTTGACATAGCCATTCTTTTCCTTTGTTCCGTTGACCAACATTGGCAGCAGTGACTTTAAAAGATCCGGTGACATCTTTTCCGCTGGCACATTTCGTGCCAAGTGAATACACATCCTTGCGAGCAATTGTTTTACCTCGTTACTTGGATTATTCATCGACTGAAACGAAAAAATACAAATTGTAAGTACTCTTTTCAGCAGTCATTTGAATATGGCAAGAAATAAAACGGAATTATCTTTGCAGGTTTCAAACTTACCCTGACAAATGGTGTTAGAATAGTTTGTGGAATAGGTGCGCCGTCGTTCATGAGAAATTGGAATAAAAATCCACAAGCACGAACACCATTCATGGAAATCTGTACACGATCGGCCTGCAGATATGACAAAATAACTTTGCAAAGAGCCTCCTGATCCTTCGGCGTGTAGACAGTGGCAGGAGCCTCCTTGAGTACAACAAAAAGCGCAGCAGATCGTCCATGGCGGAGTTGCCACTCGGCATTGACATCGTTGCACAGTAAATGCTCGATCAGCGCGGAATTGAGCTGCTCCGGCGACAGCCAGCGCAATAGCGATCCATAGCAGCCAGCAACTGCATTTCTCGTCACGTCTTCAGGGTGTCCAAGCATCGAGCTCAACGTAGAAAACACCTGCTTTCTCATTGCCTCGGTCATCTTATCGCCGGCGGGCGTGAGGACACCCCGCAGAGCCTGAAGCATGGTCTCACGTATTGCCGGGTCATCGGCATTTTTAATACCCGTGTGCAGCTCTGCAAACAGCGGATCCGCTCGCGTGTGGATGACAATAAGATTGCTGAGGGCATAGGCGGCCTTCAGGCGCACCTGACGGTTGCTGTCGTTCAGTGCCTTCAAGAAAGTCGTCTGCAACTGCGGCAAGAACTGCTTCAACATCACTCCCACCTTGCCCAGCAAAATGGCGAGTGTTTCGAGCACAGCGGCCTTGACACTCCAATTGAAACGATCGCCAAGAATACGAATGAGCGGTCCAGTGATGTGTACAACACTGGGCTGCAGTGCCTCGGCGCTTGTCAGCCGAATAACCTCGCCTAAGCCCTGGGCAGCCTGCTCTTTCGCCTCGGGCATGCCGTTGAGAATGGCCTCGCGGAAAATAGGCAGAATAGGGGTAATTCCCTTGGGCAAACAGAATCCAGGAATCAACTGCTGACCCTTGAGGTCAGACACGGCAAAGCGCACGGCCTGCCGGATGTCCCCGAGGTGGGCAATCTGCTGATCCGAGTCGAGTGTCTTTGTAACTGCCGACAGTGCTTCCCAACTTTTTTGCAGTACCTCGCGATCGTCATCCGTGAACAGATGAATGAGTCCGCGCAGCAATTGCGGCACATACTGACGATAGTCGGCGCGCGTGTCGCGACAGAAGGCGCAAAGAAGGGTTGCGGCGCCGCGACGTCGTGAGGCATCGTCCGCTTTAGTCGCATCCATCAGTTGGTCCATGACTGTGCGCACACCCGTCTCGTCCGAAATTGACAGCACAACTGCTTGGCAGTACTCGAGCTCTTGCGTCTCGTCGGGCGTGCCTTGAGCCGCAGACAGTGCGGTGAGCAGAGCAGGCAAGATCTTGTGGAGGAACCGGGTAAGGGCCTCGCCGGCGACACTTGCGAGAATTGATAGAGCCTTTGTGTTGACAGGAGGTGTCGTAAGTTGTGGCACGAGGTAGGGCAAAACGACGCGAGACTTGATCGCCATCACCTGACGCAACCCGTCCAGCGTGTTCTCCGCTTGGTCGGCGTCGGGCGAGTTGAGTTGCGTCAACATCGCCGGCAGGATGTCATCGAGTGCGCGTACGCCCACGGTTGAGTGTAGGCTGTCAAAAGTTTTGGCAGCGGCATGACGCACCTCGGGTAGAGGATCGCACAGTGCCTTGCGCACCGTTGGCACTAGGCTGTTGACAAACGTCAGTACCATGTCCTTGCTCGTGCTCACCATAATTTCCGACAGACCGATGCACACACCCTGGCGTTGGTCAGCTTGATCGCTCTGCAGTCCGCGCTCCAGAATGGGAATGATCTCGGGCAGAACGCGCTCGCCGAGTTTGCGCACGAGGTCGCCGAGTGTACGCGCGGCCACCTGGCGCTTGTCGTAACTCGTGCTTGCCAGACATCCAAGCAGCAGGCTGAACAGTGTGGGCAAAATTTCGCGAAGTGTACGCGGTGTGTTGGTCACCACGACCTTCCAGACATGCAGCGCGGCTTGGCGCACCATGAGCGCGACGTCCGACCGACCCATGTACAGACCGGCAAGCACGCGATTGCGTCGCTCTGCACCCAGAGACTTGATGATTGCCGTGTGCGATTGCTCTGTGCCAAAGTTGTCGTCCTCGCTCGCAGTCTCGGTGGACATTTTGCCGGACACACCCGAGATTCGGTAGAGCAAATCGCCGAGAAGTTGGACGGACGAGTAGCGGATACGCCAGTTGTCGTCAAACAATCCTTTTTCGAGCTCTGGCAGCAGCAGCATGATTGCCGAGTCGGCGTACAGCGTGACAATTCGCTGACCGGCGCGCAGTGCCGTCTCACGCACGTACTCATTCTCATCCGCCAGGGCTTTTAGAATTGGATTGATTATCTGACCGATGTAGGGCGTAAATTCGGTCGTAAAAGCACTCGGCATGTAGATGAACATCATGATGTAGCCGTCCTTGACATGCGGCGCAATGTCAGTCCGTTCCGCCGTGCTGATTATTTCCGGCATAAGTTTGTGCAGTTTTTCCACTCCCAGTCCTCGCACAACCTCCGAGAGACCCTGAGCAGCACCCGAGCGATCCACGCTGCTGGTTTCCGACGTGAGAGTTTGCATGAGCCAGGGCAAAAGGTCCTCGAAGCTCGACTCGCCCATTCCGCGCACCATGGCGCCGAGCGCGCGAGCTGACACGCTGCGAACCTCCGGCACCGGGTCCAGAAGACTTGTCTTCAGACCGGGAATGATTGTCGGCAGGTAGGGCGTCAAATCCTTTTGGTCCGTCAGCGAGTACATATTGCCGATGATTTGCGCAGCCATTTTACGCGTCTCTGTCGAGCGGTCCATGAACGCGCGCTGCACCACGGGCATAATGAGCGCCAGGGATGGCGCGTCGATAAAGTGCACGAATTGCGTGTCCAGGAGTGTCTGCAAGCACATGGCAGTCTTTCGCGATGGGTCTTGCAGGGCTTTGAGTAGCACAGGAACAATTGCCTGGATCTCAGGGTTACGTATAACGCTGCCAATCACTTTAAGCGCTTCAGCACCGGCCTCTTGCACCTTTGTGTGCGAGTCACTGAGGACCTCGATGAGTTTTGGTACAATACTCGGCAGACAGCTGCTCAATTGCTTCGGCGCACAGTACGCCATTGCTCCTAGAAGCTCGACAGATCCTGAAAACAAAAGTTTGCATTATTTCGTGTATTATTTCAAACGATTCTCGAAGAAAAAAATTAAATCCCACCTGTTTTGGTTCTCCAGGAGTCCTCCTCGAGTGCGGCAAGTAGACTCGGCAGCACGAGTTTAACTCCGTGAGCCGAAAGCTTGCTCATGACTACCCTGGCCGTGTCATCTGTGGCCGCGCGGACATACTGATTCGAGTCGCCGAAGCAGAGGAGCAAATGTGGCAGAACGTGAACAATATAGGGCTCAAAGAGTCGTCCAAGCATCGTACACAGCATCTCAAAGGCAAAAAGTGCGCCTTCGCGGTGACGATAATTTTTCTTCTCCTGTATGGCATTCGTCAACTTATTCATAATATCCAATTGCTTAAGCGCGAGAATTCCCATGCCCTTTATGATGCCAGCGAGTCCGTACGCTGCGCCCTTGCGCTCGCCGTACTTGTCCGACTTGAGCAGCTGATCCATGAGACTGTCCACGATGCCTGGCGCGTCTTCCTTGATAGAAGGCACCAGATGAGGCAGGCAGTTGGCCACGGCTTCCTGAACCTGCTGCGCGGGTGTGGACAGTGCCTTGATGAGTCTCATAACGATCGGCTTGATTCGGGGATCATCCTTGTCCAAGTGACGCGCCAGGGAGCCCATGAGAATAACCACAGACTGCTTGATGGCGTCAAAGCTGCCGATTTTTGGTGCCTTGTCCATAAAATTCTCAAAAATCGGCAGGAGCGACGTGATATTTGCCTTGCCGTGAAGATCGACAGCTGCCAGGGCGGCAGTTAGCATCTCCTGGCGTACAGAGGGATTGCGGTCACCCAGACCCGTCACAACGAAGAATTTCACGAGTCCCTGGATGGTGTCGGACGTAAGGAAAGGCGCCAGTTGAGCCAGGGCGAGTGCTACGCCACGTCGGGGTCCCCAAATGTCCACGGGTTGCTCGACAACGCGGCCAAAGTCATTCATCTTCGGTGGAATCATTGCCAACTTGGCTTTGTACAAATCCAATAAATTTGTCAGCGTTTCTGGCACCAAGTGAGGATTGTCGGCGAGCAATCGAGCAAGTGCGTGAGCCGTGGCCTGCTGCACGGGCTCCACCGGATGTGCCACATCTTGAATCAATTCCCTGCAGAGAATTTCAGCGTCTGCGGAAAATTCTGCCGCCTGCCAGATGTCAGTGGCCAGTACACAATTCTCCTCGGCCACGTCAAACCTCAGGATCCACACGCGTCGAGTCAGACGCAATTTTTGCTCGTCGGCGTCGTCACGCGGGAAGCCAGCACGCACAATCATGAGGGCACGCAGTGCGGCATCGCGCACCGACGCCAGTGGACTCTCCAGGGCGCTAATCAACGAGTCAATCTCGTCGCGATTACTGACGACAGTGCCAGGCACGCCGCTGCCCGAGTGCGCCACGTCGAGGAACGTGGCAACAGTGTGCGATTGAACACGTCCACTCGTCGAGCTCATCAGTTGGATCAACAGATCAAGCATTTCTTTGCGCGGCAGGAGCTGCGGGTGTCGCGGGTCCTTCGGTGTTTCGTTGCCGCGCTGCTTTGAGTGGTCTTGCATGATCTGCAGCCCCTGTGTGGTCACTGACTCGTCCTGCCACGAGGACAGTGTGTTGCTGATGAAGGGAAAAACGTAGCAGAGTGCCGGGGCCGTCAGAAGGGCCTTCTGCTTGATTGTGATGGCGTGCAGTTCGTTCAACGCACGTCGCACGGCCTTCTCGAGCTCCTCTTCCTCCCAACAGGCCTCGAGGTCACACTGCGGCTGCAGCTGGCGCAGTGTTACGTGGGCGATTAGGTCGCATAGCACCGTGTTTGCCGGCGACGCGAGCGTCACGATTTTTCCCAGGTCCAGGAACAGTGACGTAGTTATTGGTGCCGCCAAAGGTGATCCCAGAGTGTTTAAAATCGTTGGAATCAACTTGCGCAGATAGAGAGAGAGTTCTGGAGCGTTGCCGCGCACCGTGGCGTTGATTAGAGACACGGCCGTGTTGATTTTTCGGGACAAGTCCGCGAGCCGTGCGCGAATTGCGTTCTCTCGCGCGATTTGCGCTTTGAGAGCCTCCTCCTGTTTCAGTGTGAGCTTCTGTTCTTTAATTTTTCCCTCGCGCTTTTGCTTCTCATACAGTTCGCGACGCAGCTGCAATTCTTCTTGCTGCTCCTTGAACGAGTAGGCCTTGCTCTCGCGCTTCATGTTCATCGCGTTGAGGATTTCATTCTCATCGTTGCCCGGGATCATGCTCTTGTCGTACAACTCGCCCTCGGGCGTCTGGTAAGTAAAGTACTCGTCCTTGGTCACGCGAAGAATCTCGGGGTCGCGCAGATACGTACAGGCAGTGTCGACGGCTGCGGGTAGCACAATCACCGGTGCAAAACGTACGATTGACGCGAACACATTTTCATATGACGGCACGGGCTTGAAATCGCGAACAAATATCGACTCGATTTGCCGGCAATACGTGTGATAAAATTCCACCGGTTTCTTGCCTTGATGCTTGCAGATGTGGAACCACAGACCCGGCGCGGCGCTCAATATTTTGGGATGGTGAGCGGGCAGCAAGGCGTCACCAAGCAGCTTCAATTTTGGTGCGTCCTCGAGGAAGGTCGCTGCACAAATTGCGACAAGTCCGTCGGCCAGACAGCGTCCGGAAATCTCGCTGGAAGCCGTCTCGTCGTCCAGCAGTCGGCGAAACTCTCGTACCAGAGGTTCAACCGACTCGTAGATACTAAGACCATTGAGCATGTTGCGTAGGAGCAACGCGCAGCGTTGCCGGACCGTCGAATTCGGTGAGACGACACATGCGACGATTGCACGGTGTATTCCGCCGAGGGCTTTCTCATTCAAGCGATCGGAAAACTCTGTGACGAGGCAGTGACACACCTGCATCACGTGGTAGAGGTTCTCGTCGCCGCAGGCAGCCAGGAACTTTTCGGAGAAGAAGCTCTGATCGTCAATGGCGGCCCACAGCACGCTCTGCTTGTCGTTCTCCACATGGCCGGCCACTACGAGCTTCAGCAGCAAATACGCGGCCACAAGACCCTCTGCCAGTGGTGATCGCACGGTTGCCGCGAGGATGGGTGCTACCGTAGCGGCCTGAGCCGCCAGTGGCAGGGGAAACAGTGTTTTTATGTATGCCGTGCGAATGCCGGTTGATGACTTGGCATTCATGCCTTTGCAGAAGGCGTCCACCACGATTTTCGGTGTCTCGTTGACAAACTTGGCACACCACAGTCCCATCATTTCCAATGCATGCACGAGAGTTTTTTCGTGCACCTCCGTGTCGAGCACGCGGATAAAATGCTTGCACGCAGTTTGTGCGAGACTTTGTGCGCCCGTGCCGACTGCCGCGTTAAAACTCAGATTGCCCGCGCCCTGCAGTACCGACATCTTATGCGTGACCACGGTGAGCTTGCCCTCGGATCCGTGGAAAATCGCAAAGAGCGATGATAGCAAGTCCTCGAGAGAACTTGCGTCCGAGCACTGCAGTGCGAGCCTGCGACAAGCATCCGCTGCCTCGTCGCGCACCGAGTCCTCCTTCGAGTGCAAATTTGCGAACAGGCCCTTGCTGATGTCTTGCGCGTAACGACTCAGGTCGAGGCTCAGACCGGAGAGAATGTGACCCACCGAGTCGATGATGATTTCCGGGTTGCGGAGCATCGCTTTCTGCAGTGCAGGCAGCAGGTGCCCCTTGAAGTCGTCGTGGCTAAGCCTGCGAAGAAATGGCGCCGCTGCATCCACGACAAATAGCTCGGGTTTTTTCTTGCAGCTAATTGCCGTCTTGGTGAAGGCGTCGAGCACGTTTGGCTTGAATTGAATTACAAGATCGTCTTTTTTCGTAGCCAGGTGCTGCGTCAGTTGACTCGCGAGCACAATCATACCGTTTGAGGCGTCCAGCTTCGCCAGCTGCTCTGAGTACGCAGCGTCAAGTGCGCCGTTCTGCCAGAGCTGTATCAAGAGTCGCTGAGTCTTTCTCGAGAGTTTTTGGTCTCCTGCGGCCAGAGCAGCCGCGCTCAGTGTCGCCTGGGACTCGATGAGCTTTGTCGCCTCGCTGTGGTTGGCAAACGACCCCGCATCCATGGATTTCACTACCAGAACTGACCATTTTAGCGCCAAAAATGCCGTCAATGATGTGTTCTGACTGAAAATTGGCGGTGTGACAGTGTTTTTCAGGGGGTTAAGAGATCATTTTAAAGATTTTTTCGGTGTAAACTCACGTTGGAACTACATTTTGGTGCCAGGCTGCCTGCTCAGCAATCACTACTGTCATGTACTTCACAGCAAATTCTGCTTGGTGCCTCAGGAGCGCAGAAATCAAGTTGTTCACGTAGGAGTGTGATGCCTTGTCCTTGTATCGGTGCAGCGTGATGGATATGACTTTACATATACCATTGACGATCTTCTCGTTGATGCCTGCGAGATTTCACGTGAGATACTTTAGTTACAGGAGCGATGGTATGAACGCAAAGTTTGTACGGTAGAAACTTGAGGTTATGTAGCGATTATTTGGCGTTGAATAAAGTTTTCCGAGATAAGATGTCTGGCGACAAGAGTGGAAAATATTGCATGCGAAATTTGATAAACTCACCAGGATTTGACAACACACTGATGACGTTCTCAATGACCTCCCGTCGCTCATTTTTACTGGCAGTTTGAATTCGGGTGGGCAAATCCTTCAACGCTTTCGTCAACTGCAATAAAACAATTGATGTTAGTTTATTATTACTCGTGGTAATCTGAAATCAACTGATTCCACGTGACGGACTCACCTCGGCATCCGCCATATTTTCAGATCAACCGGGATATATTGACGTATGCCTCACTTCAAAGGCTTTCCAGCTTTCAATCGTGAGAACATAGCCGCTTTACTGGACATATGTACCGCCACCTAGAGATGTGTAAGTGCGTAAATTTCACGTAAAATACGGTAAATTTACAAATGTGTGAGCCCGGCTTGCTTGAGAAGTTTTCAGTGGATCTAAAATGAAATTACCCAAAAAAATTTTAAGCTACTTCACAGAGATAAAAATGCTAATAATGGAGAGTTGTGTGTTGAAATAATCGTTAGAGAAAAAAAACTTCAATAAAAAGGTTTTATAAATTGTTTTTTATTATTTGATAATGCTAATAATGGAGAGTTGTGTGTTGAAATAATCGTTAGAGAAAAAAAACTTCAATAAAAAGGTTTTATAAATTGTTTTTTATTATTTGAATTTTTTTCGCGCTTACAGCCACAGCGCTTTTGTGGCCTTTTTTTGAATCTTTCGCACCAGATGTATATATGTACTTATTTTTTTTTTTTTTTTTTTTTACAGTCGCCCGGACTCATGTGCTTTTGTAACATAAAGTACTCTTATTTTATTGACAGATTGACTAGAATTTTGCTAGATTTTTCTAGATATTTAAAAGTCTTGCAATTTTCAAAAAATGCAAAGATTATTTTGAGGTGATATTGAGGTGGGTTAAGTATTGACTGGACCATTTAACCTCAAATTTCTGACAATGGCAGCAGTATCAGTGGATAAAGAAACGTTTTTTCGGCGAATTAAGCAATTATACACTGCCTGGAAGGTGAGAAACTTGTCACAGATTGATGCAGACGTCTTTATTGGCATTTCGAAATTTTGTTCTTACAGGATGGAGATTCCGGTGTAGATGACAGTCTCAGCAAAATGGACTGCCTCGTGTCAGCAGTGGGGAAGGACGAGGATATCATTTACAGCAAATCTATGGCCCTCCAGGTGAGTTTGCGACACTAGTTGAGACACAGGTGTCGTGCAGGGACGGCCGTATACTAAATTCTCGCGTGTTTTAGACGTGGCTGCTCAGCTACGAACTTCCCGACACGATTATGATCCTGGCCGAGAGCTGCATCTGCTTCTTGTCCAGCAAGAAGAAGATTGAGTTCCTCAGAAAGGTGGAGGGACAGAAACCCGAGGAGACGGGGGTGCCGGCAGTCAAGTTATTCATTCGCGGCAAGGTAAGCGTCGTCTTGATGCTCGTAAATCTTCGGTAAATCCGTCGACTGCAGTGCAGGCAGTGAAATAATATCGTAAACTGTTGCAGAATGACGAGGAAAAGGCAAACTTTGCGTCCCTGATCGAGATAATGAAAAGCAGCAAGAAAGGCAAAACTCTGGGAGTTTTCGCGAAGGAAAATTACCCCGGGGCATTCATAGACTCGTGGAAGGCTGTCCTAAAGTCAGAGTCGTTCGATACCGTGGACGTGAGCGCTGCAGCTGCGTACATCATGTCACCGAAGGAGGAGGTCGAGTTGCAGACGATTAAAAAAGCCTGTATCATTACAACGGATGTTTTTTCAAAGTATCTAAAAAACAAAATCATGGAGATTGTGGACGACGACAAGAAGGTGGAGCACTCGAAGCTGGCCGACGGTGTTGAGGCGGCAATAAAGAACAAGAAATACGTGATAGGCGCTGATTTGGACCACGTAGACATGTGTTATCCGGCAATTATTCAGAGTGGTGGCAACTATGCGCTCAAATTCAGCGCTAGCAGCGACGACAATATTCTCCACTTTGGCGCGATTATTTGCTTGCTCGGCGCCCGATACAAGTCTTACTGCTCCAACATTGTTCGCACACTGCTGGTAAATCCTACAAAGACCATGGAAGGCAATTACAACTTTCTCCTCCAGCTCGAGGAGGAAATAATCAAGAACCTGGTGCCGGGAGTGAATTTGAGCTCTGTTTACAACAATGGAATTAAATTCGTGAAGGAGGAGAAACCAGCGCTACTCGATCACTTGACCAAGAACTTTGGTTTTGCTACGGGAATCGAATTTCGCGAGAGTTCACTCGTCATTGGACCAAAAACACAAGTTGTCGTGAAGAAGGGAATGGTCTTTAATGTCAATGTCGGCCTGGCAAACTTGACAAACAGCGAAGCCACCGATAAGCGAGGAAAGACTTATGCCCTGTTCATTGGCGATACGGTTGTCGTCAACGAGGGCCAGCCGGCGGCGGTGCTCACGACGTCGAAAAAAAAAATGAAAAACATTGGGATCTACTTGAACGACGGCGAGGACGATGACAATGAGGATAGTGAAAAGGAAGCAGAACCGGTGAAGGAAATTGTAGGACGTGGCAAGAGAACGGCTGTGATTGAGTCAAAGCTGCGTACTGAGCACAGCTCGGAGGAGAAGCGAAAGCAGCACCAGAAAGAGTTGGCGGAGCAGTTGAACGAGTTCTGGGAGTTTTCGCGAAGGAAAATTACCCCGGGGCATTCATAGACTCGTGGAAGGCTGTCCTAAAGTCAGAGTCGTTCGATACCGTGGACGTGAGCGCTGCAGCTGCGTACATCATGTCACCGAAGGAGGAGGTCGAGTTGCAGACGATTAAAAAAGCCTGTATCATTACAACGGATGTTTTTTCAAAGTATCTAAAAAACAAAATCATGGAGATTGTGGACGACGACAAGAAGGTGGAGCACTCGAAGCTGGCCGACGGTGTTGAGGCGGCAATAAAGAACAAGAAATACGTGATAGGCGCTGATTTGGACCACGTAGACATGTGTTATCCGGCAATTATTCAGAGTGGTGGCAACTATGCGCTCAAATTCAGCGCTAGCAGCGACGACAATATTCTCCACTTTGGCGCGATTATTTGCTTGCTCGGCGCCCGATACAAGTCTTACTGCTCCAACATTGTTCGCACACTGCTGGTAAATCCTACAAAGACCATGGAAGGCAATTACAACTTTCTCCTCCAGCTCGAGGAGGAAATAATCAAGAACCTGGTGCCGGGAGTGAATTTGAGCTCTGTTTACAACAATGGAATTAAATTCGTGAAGGAGGAGAAACCAGCGCTACTCGATCACTTGACCAAGAACTTTGGTTTTGCTACGGGAATCGAATTTCGCGAGAGTTCACTCGTCATTGGACCAAAAACACAAGTTGTCGTGAAGAAGGGAATGGTCTTTAATGTCAATGTCGGCCTGGCAAACTTGACAAACAGCGAAGCCACCGATAAGCGAGGAAAGACTTATGCCCTGTTCATTGGCGATACGGTTGTCGTCAACGAGGGCCAGCCGGCGGCGGTGCTCACGACGTCGAAAAAAAAAATGAAAAACATTGGGATCTACTTGAACGACGGCGAGGACGATGACAATGAGGATAGTGAAAAGGAAGCAGAACCGGTGAAGGAAATTGTAGGACGTGGCAAGAGAACGGCTGTGATTGAGTCAAAGCTGCGTACTGAGCACAGCTCGGAGGAGAAGCGAAAGCAGCACCAGAAAGAGTTGGCGGAGCAGTTGAACGAGATAGCTCAGGCGCGTTTGGCTGAGCAGTCTGGCGAGAAGGAGCAGGAAAAGGTGCGAAAATCCACAGTCTCTTACAAGAACTTGAGTCACATGTCGGCAGAGCCCGAGGTGAAGGAGCTTAAGCTGTTTGTCGACAAGAAATACGAGACTGTGATCTTGCCGATTTTTGCCATACCCGTTCCATTCCACATATCGACGATTAAAAACATCTCCCACTCGGTCGAGGGTGACTACACCTACCTCAGGATAAATTTCTACCACCCGGGCGCGACAATGGGTCGCAACGAGGGAGGATCCTACTCGCAGCCGGACGCGACCTTCGTGAAAGAAGTCACGTACCGCAGTACAAATACCAAAGAGCCCGGTGAGATCTCGGCGCCGTCGTCCAACCTCAACACGGCCTTTAGACTGATCAAGGAGGTGCAGAAGAAATTTAAAAATCGCGAGGCCGAGGAGCGAGAGAAGGAAGACCTGGTGAAGCAGGACACGTTGATTCTGTCGACAAATAAGGGTAACCCGAGGCTCAAGGATCTCTACATTCGACCGAACATAATGTCAAAGAGAATGACCGGCGGACTAGAGGCACACACCAATGGCTTCCGCTACACCTCAGTTCGGGGTGACAAGGTGGACATTCTTTACAACAATATCAAGAACGCATTCTTTCAGCCCGGCGACGGCGAGATGATTATTCTCCTACACTTCCATCTAAAGCATGCCATCATGTTCGGCAAGAAGAAGCACATTGACGTGCAGTTTTACACAGAAGTCGGTGAGATCACGACGGATTTGGGCAAACATCAGCACATGCATGACCGCGACGACCTTGCGGCCGAGCAGTCGGAGCGCGAGCTCAGGCACAAGCTCAAGACTGCCTTCAAGAGCTTCTGCGAGAAGGCAAAAGGCATGACGAAGCAGGAGATTGAGTTTGACACGCCTCTGCGAGATCTCGGCTTTGACGGTGCACCGTTTAGAAGTACAGTCCTGCTTCAGCCTACCATTAATTGTCTGGTGCACCTTACAGAGTGGCCTCCGTTCGTTATTGCGCTTGAGGACGTGGAGCTCGTACATTTCGAGCGCGTCCAGTTCCACTTGAAGAACTTTGATATGATATTTGTGTTTAAAGACTATCACAGAAAAGTTGCGATGATCAATGCCATTCCCATGAACATGTTGGATCACGTGAAAGAGTGGCTAAATTCCTGCGATATCCGATACTCCGAGGGTATCCAGTCGCTCAACTGGTCCAAGATCATGAAAGCCATTACAGATGATTTGGAAGGCTTTTTCGAGAGTGGTGGCTGGACTTTCTTGGACCCAGAAAGCGAGGAGGAGAACGAGGATGTCGAGGATGAAGAGGAGGAGGATGATGTTTACGAGCCTTCGGACATTGACGTAGATAGCGAGGAGGAGAGCGAAGATGGTTCAGAGTACTCGGAGGCGTCCGAGTCGGACAGCGAGGAGGAGGAGCTGGGCAGCGAGGAGGAGTCTGGCAAAGACTGGTCCGATCTTGAGCGAGAGGCCGAGGAGGAGGACAAGGAGCGCGGAGACGGCCGATACCAGGACGCGTACAGCTCGAAGAAGGACAAGTCTAGCCGCAACTCGCCGTCGAAAAACAGACACAGCTCGAAGCACAAGAGCTCGTCGCACTCGAAGAGCAAGGGTTCCTCGTCCAGTCACAGGGACAAGAGATCGTCCGACAGCAGCAGGTGAGTCTCCCTGGCATTTTTCAATATCTCTCGCGCTCTTTTTACGTGTTGCACTGTTTAATAATTAAAGAACGGACCGATTGCGGAGAGGAGAGTCACACAAGAAAGTGTCTCCTTCCAAATCGTCCAGACACAGGTGATTATTCTCCGCCAAAAAATTTCCTACCGCGTCTAACTCGTCTCTTTCTGTTTTTCCACCTGCATTACAGCCCCAAGAAGAGTGACAGGCACGACAGGCACAAGTCTTCCCACGTGTCGAGCAGCAAAAAGCGGTCGCACGACGACAGCCCCAATCACCACAGAAGCTCGAAGCGATCAAGGTGAGTATCCGCAGCACTGCTGACTGAATTTAATTCCTTGATAATTTTTATTTTTCCAGGAAATAAATACTACTTATCATGTAGTACCAAGAAGGGGCTCAAACTTCAGCTTGACATTGAGTTGAATGTTCGGTGCTGTCATTGTTTACACCAGGATATCATTCTTTATACTATTTCGTACTGGAATCCAAACTACCGACTGACAATTAATTGTCGCTGATGTCTTTTTACATCCTCAATCCGACAATTTGGTAATTGTTGGGGTTCGAGGTGTGCTCTTAAACATAAAAAAGAACTATTTGCGGGAAAATATATACACAAATTGTGATTATCTATTGGAGAACGGAGGATCGTTTTTAAAATAAATGTAAGATATAAATTTTAAAGCTTAAGTATATACTTATTTTTCAATTTTTCAGTCTATAGTGCCAAGTTCAGGCATGTCTTGATAACCTCAAGTGGATATGTATGTAATCCACGTATCCACTAAAGCACAGTAGGAAATTTTTTTTTTTTCCAATTGACACCGTGTGTGTGTCTGATAATAATAGATAGAATATCATTTTGAATTTTTCCCGCCCGGTGGGGCATCTGTTGGACGCAATGCGCAGACTCTCTGCGCAATAGAATCCGCGCCAAGTCGAATTTCCGTTGTTCTCATACAACACCCAAGTTGATCCCGCCATCGTATTACATCGATGAAGCTCTTGTTCTAAGCGTACTTTGACTGAATATTGTGAATTTCAACGGATAAATATGTTTAGAGTGTTTTAATCAGCAGGCCGACATCGATAGTTAAGTGAGTGAATTGTAGAAACAACGAGCTTGGTGTTACTACGTGGATATTGAATGATTGCTTTGTATTAGGTGTATCATAACCTCAAAGCGTCAGAATGGCTAACGTGACGCTCGACAAAGATACGTTCTTTCGGCGTATGAAACGTCTCTACGATGCTTGGAAGGTAAAATTTAGTGCATTATCCATCAAAAAACGCCATTTTTTAAAAGAATAACCGAAATAATTTTACTCCTCTATTGTCACAGGATGGAGACTCCGGTGTGGATGACAGTCTCAGCAAGATGGACTGCCTCGTGTCAGCAGTGGGGAAGGACGAGGACATCATTTACAGCAAATCTATGGCCCTCCAGGTGAGTTTGCGACACTAGTTGAGACACAGGTGTCGTGCAGGGACGGCCGTATACTAAATTCTCGCGTGTTTTAGACGTGGCTGCTCAGCTACGAACTTCCCGACACGATTATGATCCTGGCCGAGAGCTGCATCTGCTTCTTGTCCAGCAAGAAGAAGATTGAGTTCCTCAGAAAGGTGGAGGGACAGAAACCCGAGGAGACGGGGGTGCCGGCAGTCAAGTTATTCATTCGCGGCAAGGTAAGCGTCGTCTTGATGCTCGTAAATCTTCGGTAAATCCGTCGACTGCAGTGCAGGCAGTGAAATAATATCGTAAACTGTTGCAGAATGACGAGGAAAAGGCAAACTTTGCGTCCCTGATCGAGATAATGAAAAGCAGCAAGAAAGGCAAAACTCTGGGAGTTTTCGCGAAGGAAAATTACCCCGGGGCATTCATAGACTCGTGGAAGGCTGTCCTGAAATCAGAGTCGTTCGATACCGTGGACGTGAGCGCTGCAGCTGCGTACATCATGTCGCCGAAGGAGGAGGTCGAGTTGCTAACGATTAAAAAAGCCTGCATCGTTACGACCGATGTCTTTACAAAGTACTTAAAAGACGAAATTATGGAGATTGTAGATGCTGACCGAAAAGTCAAGCATTCGAAGCTGGCCGAGGGCGTTGATGCGGCTATAACAAACAAAAAGTACGTTACTGGTGTAGATGTATCTCAGGTAGACATGTGTTATCCAGCTATTATCCAGAGTGGGGGCAACTATGCGCTCAAATTCAGCATTGTCAGCGACAAAAATATTCTCCACTTTGGCGTGATAATTTGCTCGCTGGGTGCACGATACAAGTCGTATTGCTCCAACATTGTTCGTACGCTCTTGGTAAATCCTACAACTGCTATCGAGGGAAATTACAATTTTTTACTTCAAGTTGAGGAGGAAATATTGAAGAATCTCACTGCCGGAACCAAGTTAAGTACTGTGTACGACGATACCATTAAATTTGTCAAGAAAGAGAAACCGGCGCTGCTCGAACACTTGAGCAAAACTTTTGGTTTTGCGATGGGCATCGAATTTCGCGAGAGTTCCCTCGTGATTGGTCCAAAGACCCAGGTTATTGCGAGAAAAGGCATGGTTTTCAATGTCAACGTGGGTCTGGCGAATTTAACAAACAGCGAAGCCACTGACAAGCTTGCAAAAAATTACGCTCTGTTTATTGGCGACACGGTTGTTGTCAACGAGGGTCAGCCGGCGGCGGTGCTCACAACGTCAAAGAAAAAAGTAAAAAATATCGGAATTTACTTGAAGGACGAGGAGGAAGACGAGGAAGAAGGTAGTGGCAAGGAAAATGAGCCGAAGCCGGAGATTTTGGGTCGCGGAAAGAGGTCAGCAGTAATCGAGTCAAAGTTGCGAACTGAGCACAGCTCGGAGGAGAAGCGAAAGCAGCACCAGAAGGAGCTGGCGCAGCAGTTGAACGAGATAGCTCAGGCGCGTTTGGCTGAGCAGTCTGGCGAGAAGGAGCAGGAAAAGGTGCGAAAATCCACAGTCTCTTACAAGAACTTGAGTCACATGTCGGCAGAGCCCGAGGTGAAGGAGCTTAAGCTGTTTGTCGACAAGAAATACGAGACTGTGATCTTGCCGATTTTTGCCATACCCGTTCCATTCCACATATCGACGATTAAAAACATCTCTCAATCGGTCGAGGGTGACTACACCTACCTCAGGATAAATTTCTTCCACCCGGGCGCGACAATGGGTCGCAACGAGGGAGGATCTTACTCGCAGCCGGACGCCACCTTCGTGAAAGAAGTCACGTACCGCAGTACAAATACCAAAGAGCCCGGTGAGATCTCGGCGCCGTCGTCCAACCTCAACACGGCCTTTAGACTGATCAAGGAGGTGCAGAAGAAATTTAAAAATCGCGAGGCCGAGGAGCGAGAGAAGGAAGACCTGGTGAAGCAGGACACGTTGATTCTGTCGACAAATAAGGGTAACCCGAGGCTCAAGGATCTCTACATTCGACCGAACATAATGTCAAAGAGAATGACCGGCGGACTAGAGGCACACACCAATGGCTTCCGCTACACCTCAGTTCGGGGTGACAAGGTGGACATTCTTTACAACAATATCAAGAACGCATTCTTTCAGCCCGGCGACGGCGAGATGATTATTCTCCTACACTTCCATCTAAAGCATGCCATCATGTTCGGCAAGAAGAAGCACATTGACGTGCAGTTTTACACAGAAGTCGGTGAGATCACGACGGATTTGGGCAAACATCAGCACATGCATGACCGCGACGACCTTGCGGCCGAGCAGTCGGAGCGCGAGCTCAGGCACAAGCTCAAGACTGCCTTCAAGAGCTTCTGCGAAAAGGTAGAAGGCATGACTAAGCAGGAAATTGAGTTTGATACGCCTCTGCGAGATCTGGGTTTCCCTGGTGTGCCTTTTAGAAGCACAGTTCTACTGCAACCTACCATTGGTTGTCTGGTGAATCTCACCGAGTGGCCTCCGTTTGTTATTACGCTTGAGGACGTAGAGCTCGTGCATTTTGAGCGCGTGCAGTTCCACTTGAAGAACTTTGACATGATATTCGTCTTCAAAGATTACCACAGAAAAGTCGCGATGATCAATGCTATCCCCATGAACATGCTGGACCACGTGAAAGAGTGGTTAAACTCCTGCGATATCCGATACTCCGAGGGTATCCAGTCGCTCAACTGGTCCAAGATCATGAAAACCATCACGGACGATCCTCAAGGCTTCTTTGAAAACGGTGGCTGGACTTTCCTCGATCCGGAGAGCGATGAAGAAAATGCCGAGGGCGACGATGATGATGAGGAGGAGGATGATGTTTACGAGCCAACAGATGTAGAGAGTGAGGAGGAGAGCGAAGACGGTTCAGAGTACTCGGAGGCGTCCGAGTCGGACAGCGAGGAGGAGGAGCTGGGCAGCGAGGAGGAGTCTGGCAAAGACTGGTCCGATCTTGAGCGAGAGGCCGAGGAGGAGGACAAGGAGCGCGGAGACGGCCGATACCAGGACGCGTACAGCTCGAAGAAGGACAAGTCTAGCCGCAACTCGCCGTCGAAAAACAGACACAGCTCGAAGCACAAGAGCTCGTCGCACTCGAAGAGCAAGGGTTCCTCGTCCAGTCACAGGGACAAGAGATCGTCCGACAGCAGCAGGTGAGTCTCCCTGGCATTTTTCAATATCTCTCGCGCTCTTTTTACGTGTTGCACTGTTTAATAATTAAAGAACGGACCGATTGCGGAGAGGAGAGTCACACAAGAAAGTGTCTCCTTCCAAATCGTCCAGACACAGGTGATTATTCTCCGCCAAAAAATTTCCTACCGCGTCTAACTCGTCTCTTTCTGTTTTTCCACCTGCATTACAGCCCCAAGAAGAGTGACAGGCACGACAGGCACAAGTCCTCCCACTCGTCGGGCAGCAAAAAGCGGTCGCGCGATGAAAGCTCCGACCGACACTCTAGAAGCCCCAAGAAATCCAGGTAAACATTCTTTCGTCTCTGTTTTATCGACCTGCTCCGTCATTTTGCCCCGTCCACTTATCGACTGTATCCCTTTTCTAGGAAGTAGAGAGAACAGTGAAATCATGTAATGGCGGACCATGATGAAAAAAAAGGCCAGAGACCTCGCGACTGCACCGTAATAACCGATATCACCTCCAGGGAGCGAGCCAGGATACCAATTTTTTGGGCCTGATAGCATCTATCACATTCATTGAAAGATGAGAGACAATGCTGCAACGAAAATGAGTGAGAACTAAGCTGTTAGTTTCGTTTATTTTTTCTCGGTTTTCGCTGATACTCGTTTGTGCGCCACTGTCTCATCTTGTTCCATGTTTTATTTATGCATTCAAGTAACAAAAAATAACATATAAGTTATTAATAGTATTATTATTTATCAGCGAGTGTAAAAAAATGGCCGTCATTATGGCACATACCCTGTGTATGCGTGTAAGTGCAGAACGAGCAGCATCGTGACCTGTTTTCATTAATTCCCAAACTTTCTATAAGATGCATATACGTTTTAACAATAAATTTTCAACAATAAAATTCATTTTTTTCCTTTTTTTTTGCAGTAAATTTTTTTTCTTCGCGCGATAACAGAGACTATCATTGGACGCGCGCGCGTGTATGTGTGTTTTTCTGCGATTATTTTATTGCCTAGAGCCATTGTGTGTTGAGGAAGTGAAAGTTGTCAGCGGTGTCGTCATCATTCACACAACTTTCTCGAGTTTGCATCGATTTCGAGTGTTGTGATTTCACTTTGCGGCATCTGCTGAATTTCTCGCGGCAGATGACCCGCTCTAGCATCAATCAATTGTCAATTATCTCGCGGATGAAATAGCGGTGAAATAACGCTAAACATGGATTTGGAAAGTGAAATAAGGTAGAAATTTGTTTTCTAAGTATTTAATATAGTATAAAAATGTACAAAAACGAATATTATCAACTAATTACTTTGTTACATGCTACAAAATTGTTCATTGTTCATATTACGAGATTATTTGCGGTCAGTTGCGGCCCACCTGGTCGATTTGACTCTGCAAGTTGTTCACAACCTCTACGGGCACTTGATCGCCGAGAATCTCCGCGAGATTGATCCTCTGATCACCGGGAATGGATTCGTAGGCCGCTACTTCGATGCCCTCCTGCACTTTCTGGATCACAGCGTCCTTAGGGATGAGGAATGTGTTTTGAGCCTGTCGGATGGCCTCATTGCTGAAAACTTGGCCGTCCTTTTGCGGAAATGCCGCCACGACACAGATCACCGCTGCCAACACGGTTAGGATCCTCATCTAGGTGCGTTAACGCTCGGTTATCAAACTTCACACGGATAAATATGAGGACAGGTTTTAATAATATTATGAAATACTCACGGTGAAAGTCTGTGGCTTATTCTATTGCTCGACAATTAGGCAACGAGAATAAGACTGAGAGAGAGTGGCGCGAGCACATGCTTTTATACTCCAATGGGTTTCGGCGAAAAGCGGTGGTAAAAGGCTTGCTCCAGTCGCGAAATGACCTCAATCAACGGCTATCAAAGCAACTTGTTATTTTATAAAGGAAGTATAGTTTCATAGTCAAGTGCAAATCGCTCTTACGTCATTATAAATAGTCCATAAAAATTTTTCTTCGTTGAAGTTATTTAACGCCAAGAATTTTCATACTTTGTGGAATTTAAGAAAAAAAAAAAAACAAACTCGGGATCTTTTTTAGTTTTGTTTTTCATTCGATAGTCAATGTCAATGATATAATGCAGGAGCAAGCTTTTTTAAGGACACTGGATTACAGTATTTATATAGAGCCTGGATTTTTTTTATTCACTGTATTCTACAAGTTTTTTTGTTTTAACAAGTTTAAATCTTAAATTTTTAGGCAGTACGTCATGAGCAGAAAGAAAGACTTAGGATGACAAAATATTTTATATTTTTCAAATAACTGTATTGTTTTTTACTCAAGTTACTGCAGTTTCCACTGTAAGATATCGTTATTGAGCGTTACCCACTGCGAAAGTATATCAATTAATTCGCTAACGCGGGTAGTTGGATTCAATCTTTGCATAAACGGTAGTTTTTCAATTTTTCCCTTGACATATCGATAATTCCACACTTTGCTGTTGTCGTTAGCATTTACGGTAGTCAGTTCCCAGCCGAGAGGTTGTGCCAGCTGTGAGACCTCCTCGACGTCGACATCGGGCTGACCGTCCTGCAGCAACTGCTCGCCGATGAGCGCCGCATTGAGGACGACTACTCGCCAAGCCATGTCGCCACTGGTTTGCAGACTGCGCTTCAGCAGCTCGTCAAATTTCGTCTTCAAGTAGTGCTGCACGTTGGCGAACATCTGCTGTCTCGCGAGGGCGATGCCGGTGGACCAGGGCCGAGCTCGCGGCGGAACCAGCGCGTGCCAATTGACCTGGCGGGTTTTCCAGAGCAAAACACGGTTTGTCAGCTTCCTCCAGTTGGTCTCCAACGGCAGCTCTGCGTGCAACACTACCGGATCAGATGCAGGATACCTCCAGTTGAAGTGAAAATTCCACTCTTCGTTCTGGTACTGAGCATTTGCTGTCCATGATTTGACCCAGCCCATTGAGATGCCCACTCCACCAACTTCCCCGGCAGTCAGACTGGGTTGCAGCCCCGTGATCAACGTCGTGGCGATGCTGGACACGTTGTATATGTGCTGCATCCAGTCGTTGTGGGGGATATCTCCTGGAAAGGACTCTCTGTCAAAGGACTCTGCCTCCAGCCTGTGAAGATCCTCCTCCAGGGCTTTCTGCTCCAGATTAAAAAAGTAGTGGGTGTACGTGAGGTCCTGCAACGCCACTGTCCACCCAAAAATCCAGAAAATTTGCGCTATTATCAACGAGTTCTTCATTGTACCGCGGTCAATTGTCAGATCTCGGCTTTTCACCCTCTTATAAGGACCGTGGACGGGCAGTGAAGGGAATTTTTTCCGAACATTCTATAAAATTCCATGCTTGGGTAAAAATTTATTTTATTACATTTATGTTATTTATTTCATATTCGCATGAATTAGTTGGATTTGACAATCACTTCTGTAGCGCAGATGGACTTATGTTGGCACATCGCCAGCACGTTCACAACTTTCTCTCAGTACTCGTCCTCCAATAAAAGGCCTAAACAGGCCTAGCATCACATTTTCGGTATCTTCCTGTACTCATGCGAATTTCCAACCGCAAATAAAAAAACGGGGAATAAAAAAAAAAAAAATTCAAGATTTTTAAAATATTTTATTTTCAACTTCAAATTAATATAATAAACAAATATGGCCAAGAAATTCTGAAAATTTAGCTAAAAATTGGCCATCATAAAAAAAATAATTTAAATACCCCGGAAAATTTCGCCAAAGTGACTAATAGACTTCAATTTCCACTGTAAAATGTCATTTACAAGATTCATCCACTTCATCATGATGTCCTTAGCTTTGGTGTTTTTTTTTCATCCCACTGGCTGGAAAATATCGGCTCAGCAGCCTGAGGATTCTTGACAACTTGACATCGCGCAATCGCCTGGGGTCGCTCGACATCAGCCACCAAAGTCCAACCCAGAGGCCTGACTCGCGTCATGGCTGTGGAAATCGTCACCTCGTCGTTGAAATCCAGCAGTTGTTTGCCGATAATCGAGGCATCAAAGACACCAAACACCCAATTGCGCTCCAGGCTAAATTCAAAGCTCGCTGTGAGGAGTTTTTCAAGTTTATTCCGCAAAACGTCTCTAAACTCGCTTATCAGCTGCTCCTCCAACATCACTTGTTTGTATTTCACGAGCGTTTGATTGTCCGCCAGAGGAACGAGGAAATTCCAATTTTCCTGTCGGTTTTTCCAAATCAAAACGCGGTTTGTTAACTTCATCCAACCTTCCTTGACAGGCGGCTGCTCAGTAACCCAAGTAACTGTAAATTCTCACTGTTTGTTTGGGAATTTAGTGCGCTGTTTTGACCCAACCAAACGTCCTGGCAGTTTTTACTACCTGTCGAGGAGTCAGATCTGGCCTCTGTCCCTTCAAAAGTGACGTAGATATCTGGGACATGTTGTACATATTCTTTATCCAGTTGGGATCTCTCTCGCTGATGTTTAGCGCGTAGCTCTCGTGTTGGAAAGTCAGGTACTGCAGATCTGTCAGGTCCTGCTCCAAAAACTCACGCTCCAAGTTGAATAAGTAACGATCAAATGACAGAAATTCCGGTTTTTCTGATCTACATGATCCTAGGACCATGCAGATTATCAGTACTAATGCCAGGTTCTTCATTTTTTTCAATGCTGGTGGTCAACTGAGGGTGGAGACTTCCTGCAGCGTCTTTTATATTCGCCAAATGTGGTGGTAAATGGTCGTAAAATATATTTTTTTTTTTCAATGCTGGTGGTCAACTGAGGGTGGAGACTTCCTGCAGCGTCTTTTATATTCGCCAAATGTGGTGGTAAATGGTCGTAAAATATATTTTTATCATGATGTATTTAGTAATTGGTATTTCTAAAAAAACATTTATTTTTAATGATTCTTTTTATACTTCCACTGAGGGAACAAGCGATGAAATTTTTATCATGATGTATTTAGTAATTGGTATTTCTAAAAAAACATTTATTTTTAATGATTCTTTTTATACTTCCACTGAGGGAACAAGCGATGAAATAGTATGTTGTGTCGGAAGTGATCAAGGGCGGCCATTTTTTAACAGGCCAGGACTACATTTGCAGGGTGAGTTTTGAGGGTTATCGCGAGCCGAAGGTGAGAGTCACAATCAAACGAGTCTTAGAGAGTATAAACTTTACGCTGTCAAGATTGCCGCTATTGCCCACATACGCACTTGAAATAACCTCTAAATCCTCGTGATACTCGAGTGCCAAGCGGCCAATCATCGAAGCTTTAACCACAATGTCTAGCCACTTTGTCGTGGAGCTAAAATTGATGCTCCTGGTGAATAAATTGTTGAATTTTCTTTGCAAAAAGTCGTATAAATTGTCGAGCAGTGTTTGTGTCGCTTGTGGAAATTCAAGAGCCTCACGTGAAAGAAGAGAACGCCGATTATCCTGGCGTGTTTTCCATATTAACACACGGTTAGTCAATTTACGCCAATCATACATTACTTCTGACTCTCTGTGATCGTCACTTCGTTTAGAATTTGCCGAGGGCAACCAGTAAAAACTGAAATACCAATCGTGGTTTTTGTATGGACTGCTTTTTGGTGAATTTTTTGTCCAATTTAAGGATTTGCCTATGGATTCTGCCTCAGTTGGCGATAAATCTAGGCCTTTTAGGAGACAAGTGGCGATTTTTGAAACGTTTTCCATGCGCATCATCCAGTCAGGATGATCATGATTTATCTCTAAATCGTAGTACTCGTGTCTGTACGTCTTGATTTCCACGTTTTGCAGTTCATTTTCTAAGAATTTTTGCTCTTGTGCGAAAAAGTAATCGGTGAACGTGGAATATTCAGTTTTTTCATTTACGATTAGTTGAAAAAATACTAGCAAATGCACTGCTATTAGTAGATTTTTCATTTTGAAACTGCTTTCAATGTTGATTGTCGACTAAAATGTCGGATTTGAGACTGTTCTTTTATACACTGAAGGTGCTTATCAATCTCGGTCGTTAAATGCCGTTTTATTGGCCTTTTTGAAAAAAAAAAAAATAAATAAATAAAATAACTGAAAAAATACTTTTTTTTTATGTTAATACACTTATATATGAAAATCGACCAATTTTACATGGTTTATATATTTTTCTTAAGTTATTTTTAAATATTTTATCGTGAATTTTGCCCCCTTATTTTCTCAAATAATTTAAACACTAAAAGAATTTATTCAACTATACACTTAGAATTATATAAAAAATGCGTATGATTTTTTAAAAAATTTTTAAAAGTCTATAGAGCATATTTCTCTAGCAAAAATCTTTAACATTCAATGAAACTTGAGTTTTTTTTTTTTTTTTTTCATTGGAAACGAAATAAAAATTGTTTACTTGAAAAAAAAAATATATATTTTTAATTGATCCGTTTCAAATAAAAAGTCTAAAAATAAAACAATAAACTGTTAATTTCTTTTTTTTATTTTTAATTAAAAAAACATAATAATTGTCTTCTATAAAGAAAAAAAATATGAAAACACAACTGTAAACGTTATAACGAGAAAAAATAAAAATTGTTTATAGCACAGGTTTAATTGAAAAAAAAAAAATATATATATATTTTTTATATATTGATTGTAATAAAACAATTTTCAGAAAAACATCAATCAAAATAATAAAAATTCTTGGAAGCTAACTTTTGATATAAAAGTCAGGACAATCGCGAGCAGTGTTCAGTTGATGTAGAGCATTGAAACAAGGCAAACACGATGAATTTTGCAACAATACTTCTGCTGGTATTCGTTGGATCCTGTCAATCCAGCGAGTACTTGACATTCAACCAATATCTCTTCAGTCAAGAGCAAAAACTTCTGGAAAAAGACTTGCGAGAACTCGAAAGGAAGACATTCATCAACAACTACGTCTCCCTGGGCTCCGATTACGAACGTTCCGATTGGCTGCCACGATATTACAACGTTTCAAAGGTGGCAACGACGCTGATCCGTGATCTGCAGCCCACCTTGACACCGTCCGAGGCCAAAAAAATCGGCAACGCGAACGACTGGGTTGCGGTATCGCTGCCAAGTGAGGTCGATAAGAACGACTGGTATATTGACTTTCACTGGAGGTATCCGGTCATGTTTGAGAACCATTTGGAGCCGGTGACTGTGTGAAAAACTGGCGGAAACTGACGAACCGGGCTGTGCTCTGGAAATTCAGGCAGACAGTTCTTTTCCGCGGACTCACGCGAACGGATTTGACCGAGATGCAAGTCACGCAAGAGCTGTTGAACAATTTGTTGACGTTCCTAGAGATCAAAGTTGATCTTCTACGCACTCGGAGCTTTGAATTTAGCCTCGATCAATTCTGGCTTCAGACTGTGGCTAACATTTCGCTGGAGTGCCACCGTTTTTTTGACGTCCAAACGCTTTTGCTTGCAAACAGCACGGTAAATGTATTTTTGTCGCGCCAAAGTCTCGAAAAATGAAGCAAGCACTGATTTTCACGCAGTTTCTAACCCTCCTAGAATGCGTATCATCTTCCGAGCTAGAGTACGAGACTTTCAATCAGTTCTTCTTCAAGCAAGAGCAAAAAGTCCTCGAGAAAGACCTGCACAAGTTGGAGATGGAGACGTTTACTCAGAATTACTACGCCCTGGGCATTCGCTCGGACGATCACCGTTGGGTTCAAAAGATATACAACCTGTCGAGCATCGTTACGTCGCTGGTGAAGGGACTGATGCCGGCGTTGACCGTCGACGAGATCGGGGAAATTGCCACGTCGCCAGAGCGTGGCCAACCGAGACTATATACGACAACAACGAGTGGCACTTTGTCCTCCACTGGAAATATCCCATCACCGACGGATTACACGAGGAACCGGAAAAAATCACTGCCTGGAGGAAGCTGACCAACCGTGCCCTACTCTGGAAAACCCGGCAGGAGAATTGGCGCTCATTAATTCCACCCAGCGCGGCTTCAACGTCAACCAGCAGCGCCATGGCCAAACAGCGACTGCTCAACGAATTGTTTGCCATGCTGGTGGAGAAGTTTGACGCGCTGTTTGTAAAAAGCTTCGATCTGGGGCTGGAAACGAATTCGGTTGACGCGGTGTTCACTGCCTCGATGATCAGTGAGCAGATTTTGCATGGCCACGTTTTGGAGTTTACTGTGGCAAGCGCTCGGAAGCAGCTCAGGACCTTGGGGTGGATTTTGGTCCCGAGGGGGGCTAGGGAGTCTGAGAATATTTGGGATTATCAAGTTAATATAAATATTAAGGGGGCCAATTGGCCTCTTATTTGGTTAGATATAAACGAAACCCAACAAAAGGCGCGAATGGAAAATATTCTGGCAGGAGTGGGTTGCGATTACGAATGAGGTGTTGGATTGGAAGCTCTGGTCCATTACGGAGTCTGGAAAATAAGAATAAGAATATATAAGAACGACAATATTCGGCGTTTTTTCCGCCTCGAGCGCTGTTAAACAATTATTAGTACAGTCAGATCCTAAAATTAACGTCCAAGAGTACAGGATACTTGTACAAAGTCTCGGTTGGACGTTGGTACAAAAGAGCGAATCAAACCCGGAATTTATTTGGAATTTTGACATATCCAGCTCGAGGGATCACGTTCAAATTTCACTCCTACGCCAGTTAAATAACGCAAAGAGAGCTGTGGCACTGGATTTTCTTCAATCATGGGCTAAACTTACGAATTTAGTGTTCCATTGGAAATTCCGGTCAGTTAAACACTTCCAAGGAAAATCGTAAATAATTTTATTGTTGTATATGTCGCATTTTTTTTTGAATATTTCATTGTAATTCTTGAAAAAAAAAAAAAAATTTTACGAATTTTGTTAATAAATTAATATACATTTATTTCAATGTTTACAAATATAATACAATTAAATAAATTAATTTGATCAATAGCATAAATTTTTTTATTTCTCACTTAAAAAAAAATAAGATACAGCGGTAGAATTAACGCAAGTAGGATTTTTAAAATTAATTAAAAATTTTAATTTATAAAATTAAAGTTTAGAAGTTTTATTTTTTAATTTACAATTGATTAATTTATTTGAAATTTTATAATTAATTGGGCTATTGAACTTAGGCGAAGAAAATAAATCTTATGACCAATGAAAAAAATTATTAGAGCACTAAAAAAACACTGAAATTAATATTATTTTTAAGAATTAACTGCAATGAACCATCAATGTCAAAGAAAAAAGTGATATCATAGAAATTTGAGGAGATATATTGTGTAGTAAAACCCGTTAATCACCGGATTGACGGAATAAAATGGAGTTGAAACACCGAAAAATGCCAGTCTCGACACAAAAATCCCAGAGCAAAATGAAGAACTCTCTCTTGATTGCTCAATTTTTGTCGCTGCTAGGCAGCCTGGCGGCTGAATCGTTTACCCACTATTTTCTCAGTCAAGAGCAAAAAGTTCTCGAGGAGGACCTGCACAACTTGGAGTGGCAAGCGTTCACGGCGCAGTGCGATTCTTCGAGCATCTACATGGACCTGCAGAGCACGACGGAGCGCCTGTAGAACGTCTCGAGGATAGCAACGACGCTGATTAAGGGCTTCCAACTGGATCTGACCGTGCAGGAGGCCATGGAGATCGGCCGCAGCGTCGACTGGGACTTTGTAGTCCCCGACGACCAGAAATCCAACTTTAACAACTGGTATTTTAACTTTGAGTACTCGCTACTGGCCGACAAGACGGCGTCGGAGGCGGAAATGTTGAAAAACTGGCGACACCTGACGAACCGCGCTCTGCAGTGGAAGGCCCGACAGAACACCTGGCCATCACTGATCACTAGCTGCGTCGGCCGTTCATTCTCCGCGCGTTCGGTCGCGATGCAGAGCTGGATGAACGATTTAGAAAACTTCCTGCGACTCAAGTTCGACCGATTGCTCGCAGAGAGCTTGGACATTGGTTTACAGAAGAGTTGGGTGAACGCCGTATTTAATGCCTCGATGATTAGCAAACAGCTGCTGGGAAAGAGTCTGCGTGTCATTCCGATTGAGGACTTGACGCCGGCGATTCGGCCTTTGGGATGGTCCTTCACGGATCCGACAAATAGTTCGGACATCTGGGACAAACGGCTGGCGATGAATCCTGAGCTAGTTGTACGTTCTATCCAGGATGGAATGTCACGGAACAGCTTTCAAATGGAGAAAAACATCCTGAAAAAATGGGTTGCCTTCACTAATGGAGTGATGCACTGGAGAAAGCGAGAGTTGACGGTGTCCAGGGGCGTTTATGTCTGATTTTCATCTATAAAACATCTCCATTCCTTTGATTAAGATTGTTTAAATTATATTTCATGGTTTAATATGCAAGAAAAAAATATTTTCTCAAGTTAGAAATGTACTGTAGAAGGAATGTCACGTGATCATAAATGTAATAAAATGAATTTTTTCCAAAGCATGGAATTGTATAGAATGTTTTCTTCATTGCTAGTTGATTAGAAAATATGTGCATATCCAAGATATGATGACTAGAGAAAATGTTTTTTTTTTTTTTCGAATTTCGAATAAGGCTGATGAAAAATTGCGATTCGTAGTGTAATTTCAAAGTTCATTGCGGCACGAAATTATAAATCGATTTTGCAAGTATGAAAATTCTTGGCGTTAAATAAATCCAATGAAGAAAAATTTATACGGATTATTTATAATGATGTAAGAGCGATTTGCACTTACCTATGAAACTATACTTCCTTTATAAAATAACTAGTTGCTTTGATAGCTGTTGATTGAGGTTATTTCGCGACTGGAGCAATAAGCCTTTTACCACCTCTTTTCGCCGAAACTCATTGAAATATAAATTAATGAAATGTTATCCAAAAACGATTTTTCGAGAAACTAGTCATTGAACGCTATATAACAAGGCCAATATCACCATCCTCAACAAAAAATTCTTCAGAAAATCAAAACCATAAAAAAATAATAAAAAAAACCCATATATGAAAATTATTACGGTTACATAAATGGCTTTACAACGGCTCGATCGCAGTATAAAAGCGCCCCGAAAATCATTTTTCGTCAGTTGATCAAGCTTTAGACTTGAGTTAGCAACTATGAAGAATCTCCTGATCGCCCAGCTGCTGCTCCTTGGCATATTCGGATGCTCAGCATTCAAAAGCCACGAGTTCTCGACCTACGATCAGTACTTCTACAACCAGGATCAAAAATTTCTCGAGAGAAAGCTCGCGGAATTGCAGACAGAGACCCTGAGCCACGAGTACTACGCGTTGGGCGTTGACTCGGACAGTTACAATTGGGTTCAGAGGATGTACAACATCTCCAAGATCGCCACAACGCTGATTTTGGGCCTGCACCCTGCCCTGACACCCAAGACAGTGACTGAGATAGCCAAGGGAGTGAACTGGGAAAAGGAAACGCCTTTCAGTACTCATTCATACGAAAATACGCAGTGGTTCTTCCAGTTTCAATGGAAGCGTCCGACCTGGGGCTTTAGAGCCGCGATCCGGAGCCAGAATTGGCGTATCAGTGGCGACAGCTCACCAACTGCGTTTTACTGTGGAAAACCCGTCAGGACAATTGGTCATCTTTCGTCCCGAAAATGTCCAACCATCAAGCAGCTACTCCGCGCTCCATGGCGGTTCAGAGGCTGCTCAACAATTTGCTAAATTTTCTGGGGAAAAAGTTTGACCAACTGCTCGCAAAGAGTTTCGAGTTTAGTTTGGAAAGTGGATGGTTAGACGGGGTTTTTACTGCCTCACTCATCAGCAAGCAGTTGATAGGCGACAGTCAGGCTGTTCTATCGGTGAGAGACATCACGAACTCGGTTCGTTCGTTAGGATGGACACTGAAAACCGTCGCTGTGATCGGTCTTGAAAATATTTGGAATTATCAGCTGGTCATGAAGCCAGAGAGCGTGTCGTCGTCATTTTTCGTCGGTGTGCCCACGGATAAGATGGACGAGGCTAAAGGCATTTTTCAAGAATGGCTGTTCTTGACCAATGACCTTCTGCGCGGGAAATCTAAATCATTGCAGTAGTCATTTTGTAAAATAATAAATTGTGTAACCCTTGCAGGGAAATTTGAAATAAAAATATTTAACTTAAATTTTTTGATCCTTCTGTATAACAGAAAAAAAATTTTGAGGCATTTGGTTGTAATTAATTTTTTTTATTTCTTATACCGCTCGGAGATACCTGAGTTTTCGTGATTTTTTCTGTAATAACTCAGTAAATATGACTAATAGCGAAAAATGTTATTCGAGTTGAATGATTGGGGGTTCAATTAGCTACAAAAAATGTAAAATAAATTTTTTTGTATCTGCCTCGGTTTTTGAGATATCGTGATTTTTTAAAAAATTTTTATTTTCCAAAATATCTCGAAAATAACAAAAAGTATCAAAAAAATTTATTTCATATTTTTTATAGAAAATTAAATTCCTTATCATTTAGATTTTATGACATTTTTTGTTATCACGCTTATTTGACGAGTTATCAGCAAAAAACACAACAAATCACGAAAATTGCAAGATTTCCTAGAAGATATAACTTTCACAAAAAAAAAAAAAAAACTTTTTTTCACTATTAAACATTTCGAAATCTATTGTTGAAACAAATAAAACAAAAAAAAATTTGGCTGACCCAAGGTGGGTTATTCTACTTGACGACCTGTTTACGCCCTTTTATGCATTAGTGACGCGATCGAACATTCACCCGGCGATATATCCATCGAAATGAATTTTTTTTTCAGTTTTAATAGCATACAGAAATTAATTGTCAATGCAATTTTCCTTGTTTTTAGTTGATAAATGTTAAAAAATCACCGCCAATTAAAATTTTTTCAAAGTATTTCACTCTCACGATGTAATTCTAATAATATTTAACACAAATATTAACGTTATGTCGACATAAAATCGTTCGCTACTAGATTTACAGTGTAAAAATATCGACTAAGATGTGAAAACAATTTTTCTATGTGTTGTAGCACAGTCACGAGGTTATTTTAGTCCGTGTGTGAGATCATGAGCTTTTAAAACTTTCGATAAATCTAGATCGAAGCGACGGGGCAAATTTTTCTAGCCAGTCAAACTCCTTAATTTCCACGAAGCACTTCCGCGAAAATTATCGCATTATGAAAAAATTGTTAATATTCGTGCAAATAATCGTGTATTTCGGACTTATTTCAACCGAAAAATCACATTTTTCATCAACATTCTACGAATATTCGGTTAATCAAACGCAAAAGATCATGGAGCACGAGCTGGAAAAGCTGGAAAATCGGACATTTTCATTTGACAGCACGTATCACAATCTAATCGACGATGACAGTGAGTGGAGACAGCGTATGTACGCTTTTAAAATTGCTGCCAGTCTGATAAAAGATCTCAAGCCCAGGCTAACGCCGAAAAAAGCCGAAGAGCTTGGACATAAAATTGGCTGGATTACTGTTATCACAGAGTCACCTCTGGATTTTCGATATCAAGTGAGAACATGGCTCTTTCAATACGATTGGAAGACTCTGGATCATGAAGATTTTCCTGCGCCCAATGTCGAGCTGGAATTGTGGCGATTACTCATCAATCGTGTGCTACGGTGGCGGGCCAGATTCGAAAATTGGTGCAGCCTGCTCTTTATCGCCTGTCACTGACTGTATAACATTTTTTTTCTCTTAATTTTTTAGATACAGCTGTAAAAAAAAAAAAAAACGCCTAAAAAAAGCCATACATTTTTTTTAGAATATCCCTTAATACACAAAAAATGCTTTAAAATTCATTTATCCCTGCATAATTTTAATATTTACACACATAATTGATGTTTTAAATTATTTCTCGAGTCATTTTTCATTTGTAGAATAAATTTTAAAAAATATCTATATTACTTATTGCTTATTTTTAAAAAAAATTGTCTTATACTTAAATAATGAAAAAATACAATTAAAAAATTATCCAGTAAGTGTGTAAGAATTATAAAACGATAGTTTTATTTTTGATATTTCAAAGTACAAATTAATAACGAGACTAGACAGCTATCGACGATCAATCCCAATCAAGGATGCATTTTAAAATTGATTTTTTTCTTTTTAGTCACTAGTCGACTATATCTCTAAATCTCGCAGAGAATTCTCGTATAGTATGATCAAACGACATTTATACTGTGACTACAATATTTTAATTTCCTTTACTAGAGTATCTACCGCCAGATATTTAGCTCCAATTCATTACCAGAGAAAACAAAGTGTTTCAATACATCGATATCACTACTTATCAATAGAAAAAAAAAATCTTGTAAATTTTCACAATTGTAGCAATAATTCTCTCACTCTCTCCAATATACATATATATGAAAATTCATAATTTGACAGTACGTTTATCAGCTGCCAGTACGAAAAATCCGCTGTAAATGTTAATCGATAAAATACTCATTTTTTTTTTTTTTTGTTTTGTTACATGTCTATCGATTAGTTCAAAAAGTACGTATATGTACAATGGAATAAAATAAATAAATGTCCGCTTAAAATTAATGGTAAAAAAATAGATACATGGAGAATTGACACATTTATAATAGTTATTATAATTAACTATTTTTAAAATTAATATTATTTGTTTGTTTGTTTGTTTTTTTTTTTTCAAGTTTTTCAACTGTATCAGTTTATGATTTTTTATGACGGATTTTTGTTTGTATTTTTACGTCAAGTTTTGGAGGGATTGTTTTTGACATTAATCAAAAATATCTGGGATGAGTTAATTAAAAAGTCCATTGGGACATCTATCACACGTCTAGCCAACACGCGGCCTTATTGTCTACCTTAATAATTCTTGGACAACGGCAATGAAAGACTTTTTACGTTTTATCTACTAAATTCTAATAGAGGCTTGGCAATGCCCTCGGTGTATGCTTTGTGAACAGATTCACACACAAATTTATACTGACTCTGAAAGCCAATAGAAAATTTTTTTTTAGTTATATTTTATGAGAATGAATTTTTTTTTCTAAATACTTACAGCATTTTGAATCATCATTGCTCGTTGATCTCGCATTGCTCGAACAATATCGAGAGGATACACTGGCTGATTGGCTTCAATCAAGCACAAAGCCGTCTCCATCAATACCAAGACACCTGTGCGTCCAATTCCCGCTGAACAATGGACAACCGCGGGTTCAACCATTCCAGTCCGTGCTGCACGAACACGCTCGGTAAATTTTGTAAATTGACGCCAATCACTGGGAACACCCTGATCCGGCCAGGCGCAGTACTGCATGTGAGTTATATCACGTTCCTCTCCAGTCTAAAAAATCCAAATCATCCGTGTTTTTAATGGTAATATAAAATTCAAATTAATTATCGGATAAAAAACGTACATTAATGTCACGTAAAACAAATTCACGAAAGACAAAAGTATCCTCAATCTTCTCCGAGGTGGATATCAGCGTGAGATTCCTCAGTGTCAGAGTTTCATTGAGAGCAGGCCAATACTGATGACATTTTGTCCGACCACACTCGACCAGAGTTGTTAGCATGACAACAAGAGTACTGCCAGCCTCGAGAACCATTTGCCAAAAATCCGCGACAGTTGTTGCTAGTGGACCCTGCGTAGCAATGTATCGATTTATGATTCCCGAACCAGGAATCTCCATGTTTACATAATTTGCATTGATGTAGTCACTGTTGAGAGCACCCATGAGAATCACTCGCGTCAAATCATACGGTGAAATGTCACGATAACGATTTTTGCACTGATTCTCAGCTTTTTTCGATTCTAACGACACTAGTTCAGGATTTTTTCTGTAGAGCTGTTCATACTGGGCTATAAGCGCACCACTGGCCAATCCATCAGCCAAAAGGAGCATTGATTGAGCCAAGGCATCGGAACCCACAGCTGCATGTGGAGCATCAGGTACATACCTTTGGAAAAAAAAACACGCCCATTAAAATATTTCCACTCAATATTCATGGTTGTATTGATATATTATTTACCGATATGGAGGTTCCTCCTCAGAAGTCTCGTCCGTTCCAGCAAGGGCGTTGTACAGTGCATTTGGTCGAACGGTCAAGGTTAACTCGCCATTGCCAGTGTCTCGCGACTGTCGAATCAAATTGACAACGTGTTCATGCAGCATCCCGTTGACGTCGATGCCATTAATATACACAACCTGATAAACAACAAAAGTACTCGTAGAGTTCTTTGTAGATTTAATAAAAACACTGACTGCACAATGTCTCATATGCACTACCTGATCTCCCTCATTTAACTTCGGGTAACATCGGTCTGCTGGTGTATTTGGCGCGACGCGCGACACTAAGATAGGCATATCAAGGTCCAAGCCTCCTTTCACATTGAATCCAAAGCGGCCTTGCTCGTCGGGCGTCAGGCGAATCGTGACTAAGCCGTCTTCAAGTATCTACGCCGAAAACAAATGACGAAATACACACCTTGATTAACGCCCAAAAAGGCTATACCATCCATAGTAAAACTTTTTTCACTCATTTTACCCGATAAATTCACGCAAATAAGTGAGTTGTTTTTCACGACGCAATTGTCAATGCCAGTAACTGATAAACTGACTCACCTGTGGCGCTGGAGAACTTGTGGGCTCACTGTAGTCCGGCAAGTCATAAATATTTCTCTCAATGGCCGTGTCGTCATCCACATAGCTGAGAATGCGTGATCCCAGTACAGGCGAGAAGGCACCGCTGCCCTGAGTGTGTCCCGGCGCAATCTCCTCTCTGAGGGACAAAAAACCACCCTCACTGTGTCGCGCAGACATTCATATCAACATGCAACACATAATTCACGATATTAAACTCGATAAATCAGATAATTAAGTGTAAAAATCTGCTATACACACTCGTCACTGGGGTTGCCCTCGACCCAGGCCTGACGGGGCTCTCGTGAGCCCAAGGACTGCACTTTATTGTCGTAAGGACGAGGTGGACGTGCCGGTGCAATTGCCACCTTGCCTTTCTCCTCGACTAAGGGCCCCTGGTTAACGCCGTGCACCAGCCGTTTGCTCGGTGAGCGAATAAATGTGCGTTCAACGCGCGCCCGGTGCTTGCCGTCCTCGACAGTTTGAAACTCCGTGCGGCCGGAGTACGTGAAGCGGCTGCTGAGTGTCAGTGGGAAGCGACGTGGTCTCATGCGCGGTGAATGCAACCGGAAAAATGTGTGATGCTCCACGCAGGCCTTCCACAGGTTTTTTGAGCTGCGGTACGTTTGCATATTAAAGCCCAACAGTGTGTCATAATTCTCCGACTGCTCGCGACGCAATTGGATGAAAAATTGCTTGCGTTTAAAGGAGATCTTGACGATTTTCGACCAGGAAAATACGTTGATCTTTATATTATTCTGGAAGACTACCAGGCCAATTGACGTCACGCCCAATTGAATCTCCTTATTCGTCGAATCCTGCATCAATAATTTTAAATTAATATTACAAAGTTGTGGAATTTGTACTCACGCAATGATGCCTGAGTCTCGGGCAAAAACGTGCATACCCTTGCCTTATGTAATTCCACTCCGTACATATCCAGGCGCTTTGCGTGGTCAAGGAAATTAAACTCGGCGTCAGCCGGCAATTGTCCCCTGTGAAGGCAAATTAATCGTGAGTTAAAAATAAAAAATACAAGGCAGCAATGTTAGCAAGTATTTACTTGTGTAATTTGTGTAGCTCAGTTATTTTCTTCTCCATTTCCTCGGTCTGCCCGGGAATCAATTGTAAACGAGATAAATAACCGGGTCCGTGCTCCTCAGGATGATAATCTCCAAGTTCAGCTGAGGAAAGAAATTAAAAAATTATTATAATTTTTTTTTTAACGCAGAATTTTTATCCAAATCTATTTCTGGGAAATATTTCACGGGCTACAAAAAAAAAATACTTACACTGGACGGTGTAGCTCGCAATGAGGCAAGCAGTACTGATGGGCAGTTGAAGTTTGCCGCTGAGGATATCCCTGCGAATTTGCAGGTAAAACTGGTACCTCGTGTACTCTTCCTGCAGTTTGCTCGGATCCGAGACATAAAACTTGACCCGGAAGAAAAACTGACCACCTACAAGTGCGATAAACCGAATTAACCGGGTTCCGAGGCGTGAAATCAACTGAAATCAGCTTAGAACATGATCTTTACCCTTACTTCGTATCTGCTTCTTCACGGGCTTCGTTGGGTCCAGCCAACGCTGAAAAAAAACGACGATTTTTAGTCGTTAGGCGGGTCTTAAAATTTATTTAGAGCACGGCAAACGTACCATGGCATCAGGATTGGGACACGCGGACGGAGTTGCACCATTTTCTGCATACTGCAAGCCAAAGTAGTCTTTTTCGATGAGTTCCAGGTGCTGGAAGACCAGGTCCAATAACACCTGGCCTTTCGCTCTTTTCTAAGCAACAAATCAGAGGTTAAGTAAGCAATAAATACGCAAATACCGCCGGGCAATACTCACATCGAGCTGGAAAGTGTGCTGGGTGTCATCGAGGAAGACTACGGTGGCTGCAAGCGACTTCAATCTGCGATCGCGCGCCAGCTCGGCTCCTCGAACGTGGTAGCTCCCACTGGAGCCACTCAGCGCTCGTCTTGATACACTCTCGATCATATTAACGACGTGAAGGTGAGTCAACCACCTCCGAGGCACGACGAAGCATCGTTGTCGATAACCTGTGCACATAATTCACATTAACTTTCATTAATCTTTATCGGTGAACAGAAAAAAATGCAAAAACTTGACGCTATTTCAACTGCTACTTTGCTATATTTTTAAACAAAACTAATTATTTTCTATCGATAACTAGGTTATAATGCTTCGAGAACGGTGCGGAAAAGCAAGAATTATGTAATCAAGATCACAAAGTTCGAGCCAAAATAATTTAGGACAGTATTCTCAAAATAGTTTTCATTTTAACGCCCATTTTTTCCCCCCGGATTAATATTTTTTTAAAAATGTTTTGGCGTAATGAAAAAAAAAAAAAAAAAAGACAAAAAATTAAGAAAACATTAATTTTTGAGGTTATAAAGTGAGGAAAAAAAACTTACTTTCATGACTTGATAGTAGTGTGAATTGTAGAGAGACAAACGATGATTTCAAGATGTAATTGGAGGTTTTTTTGTTTTGTTTTTTTTTTTTTAACAAATTATCAATGAAATAATTAATTTAACATCTTCGGCAAGTGTTTTTACAATTGCTCCGTCAATATAATTACTGTTGAACAATACTTAGGTGTTTCGTGGAAAGGGAGCTGGAGGCTTTGTGACTCACACTAACACACTTGCGCCAGCTCAATTGAGTTAATTGAGGCTCATTAGATAATATGGTTTTTCGTCGTCGTTGTGCCGGCGTCGAAAAAGCCGCGGTTGGTGTATTGTAGAACGAAAAACGAGATGCGTCCAGTTGCGCAGGACATTTATTATGGCCGATTATCTTGTTTTATGGTGCTTGTAGGCATTAATTCACGTGAGTATCATGTGTATGTGTGTGCGTGTGTGTCAAAAGCCGACACTTTCACTACTCGCCCCAACTTGTTGAAAATAAATGAAATGGAGTAAATATATATGGAGAGACAAAACCAGACTACTTGAATCCTTCTATAAAGATATCAACAAGCTGATGCGGCATCAACCACTATGCTAATCATCACTGTCACGACATTAAACATTTTTACATTTCACTACAGTGTTTTCTCTTTGACTCATTTTCACTTGCAAAAGTGCCAAAATTCACGGGCAATACACTTTTTTTTTTATCGTGTACATCTGTCGAGCTTTTCGAGAAAAGTCACAGGACAATTTTCTCTAGTATAAAAGAAACAAAATAAAAATGCTTTAGAGTAAAATACACATAGGTGCTTCACATTATGAACCTCGTGAATACACTCTCTCTCTTTTTACCTACCGGCTTGTTCCCTCTAACGTTGGCCTTGAGAACTGTTCTAGAATATTCGCCGCCATTTTGTTTGTCGCTCTATCGACCGGCGCGCGCGCGCGCGCGCACTAACCACCATTTTGAACACACCAATCGTCAACTATTAATTGTACAAATACAAATTATAGTTCATTTCTATCTGTTTAAAAATTCTTAAAAAATAAAAACAAATATGTAATTAATTATCACTATCATCCACCATATTGGATGGATTTTTCTTGACTGCAGAGGTATCTTATCATTGGAGAAAAATTTCTACTTTATCATGAATCTCTAGCCCGTCTAATCCGAATCGCACACCACATAGCATGTCATTAAATGTTGTGACGTGTATAGGTTTTTTTATTTGATAAAACGCAAGAGTCGTGGGCGCGTACGGGAAACCCATTGGAATATACAAATTCGTTGTAGGTAATTGAAATTTTGCAACTGGCATACAATATACCATTGTATCAAGGTACAATCTGGTTCTGTGGTCGCTGCAGCAGAAATATAGGTTAGCCGCCTGGTTTGTGTAAAATCGGACAATTCTCCCGTTACAAATTAAACATCACGTACAGTGTTTCTCTAGTATCGCACTTATTGAAAAACTGCAAAAAAATCTTCATTCAGAATTATTTAACAAAGTTTCATCTGCGATTAAGACAGTGTGCCTTTGTCAGCACTTTTTGAGCTGACCTCCAATTACTGCATATTTAGAGTAAATATTTGTTACAGATAACGTACAATGATGCAAGATGAGGACCTTGGAGGTCCAACTAAACGAAATGCCGTCATGCAAGCAGCCACGAGAATATCTCAGGTACTCAATGCTTCTCATATACCCGTTATTGTACAAACTAATCTATTTTCTGCTCCAGGTGTACCAAAGTTACTTGGATTTGTGGACACCGCACGTAGTATCGCGATGGATCTTTGCAGGGGCGCTCATAATTACCTTTATATTACGTATTCTCGTAGCTCAGGTGAGTAAAGATGATGAAAAACCTCGGAATAACTGTTGTAAATGTATTCTTATTTGCCTCTAGGGATGGTACATCATCATATACGCCCTGGGAATCTACCATTTAAACTTGTTCATAGGATTCCTCACGCCAAAAAGCGATCCAGCCATGGATTTTGAAGGTAGGCTTTCATTAAACACGTTTAATCAACTGACTAGAACTTAATTCGGTTTTTTCATTCAGATTCCGATGGCCCGGAGCTACCCACTAGATCGAACGAAGAATTTCGGCCATTTATTCGCCGATTACCTGAGTTTAAATTCTGGTATTCCGTCACTAGATCCACAATATTTGCTCTAGGCTGCACTATGTTTGATTTTTTCAACATTCCCGTGTTCTGGCCGATTTTGGTCATGTATTTCATTACGTTGTTCTGTATTACAATGAAGCGGCAAATCAAGGTAAATTATTTTATTAATTTTTCGAAGTTAGTTGACAGAGGTAGTACAGGGTGATCATATGACCATTGGAATTTTTTTCCAGCATATGATCCGATATCGGTACCTACCTTTCACGCATGGAAAGCCAAAGTATCAGAATCACGAGCCCAGCACGAGGTTAGCTGGAAAATGAGTGACCATGTAATGCCAGTAAGCGTCTCAAAGCGTGTGTTTGATGGATGTGTGCGTATAAATGTGGGTAAATAAAGTTGACTAAAAAGTAATTTAAAAGTCGCAGATTAAGTCCAAAACATCATGGAATAAAGAACTATCTAATATTATATGAAATTTTAATAATTTATCTAATTATTATTACAGTCATAAAATCAATGATTTTACGTCCTGAACACGTCATTTATTATCGCGTTAGAAATTATATATAAATACAACAACAAAAACAAGCCTTCAACGATTAAACAAACAGTAGACAGCTCTTAATTTATTTACATTAATTGTTTTTTTTTTTATCACACAATTTACCTCTTAAATTCATAAAACACCGACATGATTATTCAAAAGCCGTTTTTTTTTTATCTATTATAATAAGGCAGAAAATAACGTTAAAAAGAGATTTTACATGAGCAACAAAAAAAAACATCACCAATAAAAATTCGAATTGAATAGGTTTTTTATTGTAAAGAAAAAAAATTTAACACGTTCTCTTACCTTGCAAATCGTGATAAAAACGTGCCCTAGAGGTAATTGCAAGTGTTTGAGCGCGTTGAAATGACAAAAAGACGTTATTTTCGTGTAGATGAGATGGCGCACAGTTGGAAAAGAAGTCGCGTATTAAAGTATCATCTAGGAATATATATTTATTATAATAATGTTTATACACAATATTGATAAAATTACTCTGTCTCCATCTTTCTCTCATCGTTTAATTTGTTTAGTTGTTTTTTGAAACATGAAAAAACATTCAGGTACAGTTTACGAATGCGAAATAATTGAGGTGAGTGTCGTGTGACACACAGTTGAAGGCGTATTTCCATGAATTACACGAGATTCAGTTAAAAATCACTCGACGGCGGAAGACGAGAAATCATCTGATGAATTATCATTGAGATGTTTATAATTTGTGGAAAAATAGTAGCTGAAAGATCAATATTTTGGTCGTATAGGTTTTAAATACAAAATGTACATTCAAAAAAACACGTTGAATAATTTTGTTATAGCCAGGAACACTTGTATTGACACACTTTGGAAGAAAAAAAGCATAAAAAAACATAATAGCTTGGGGAATTCACGTTATCACTCGTTCAAGTCTTCAGATATGATTTCCTTCGATCGATCGAGAAATGCCGTGGTAGAGTTTACCCCAACGACCGTTGTCGTCGTTGTTTCGCTCACAGTTGACTCTTTTCTCTTGCTGGGAAGTGAAGGCTGACAATAGAGCCTGAACAAAGAGGAGCACACACATCAAAGGAACGGGACACACTGTTGACGGGCGATGAGGAAAAAACAAGCACAGGCGAGCTTTCATAATGAACAACTAACGAGAAAATTAACCTTATACTTTCTGTTCGCGATCGTGGCGACCAGTTGTTGTAGTACTTTCTGTCCATCCCCAGATTTCTGGCCGCGCTCCAACGTGCAAAATGATGTCTCACTGTATTTTGCACTTCAGAGTTGAGAAAACAGTAGAATAGTGCCACTAGTAGGCCCTGAAACATTCAAAAATGTATCAGAAAACTTTACTTTGCGTGTCTAAAATCAAAAGGCGTATCGTCAAAAAATTCACAACTTTTCACTTGCTGATATCTTGATAAGGATACGAGTTAGATGGATTTTGCTAAGGACCTTTTTTGTAGCTAATAAAATTTTCTACAAAAAAGATTTCTTGATAAAAATTTATATCATCAATACTTTTGAAGATATTTTGATTTTAAATAGCAAAACAATTTTTTACATACGACTTTTTGGTTTTTTTAAACACGTTATTTATCTTAAACCGTCATTTTGTAGACAAAACACAACTATATATGTTCACAGTGGATCAATAATTATATTTAATCACAGACCGACAAACCGCGTGGATTAATTTAGTTGTTGAAACAAGAGAAGCTTCTCTATGTACATGTAAATATACATCTATATATAGAATTTCCCTGTTGTGTGTAAAAGGGGCGAGGTAAAGTAATGCGAGAATCAAGCGAGCGAGTTTGTGCGAAAAGAAGAAAATAATCAGCACATGCAGGGGGTAATTAGGTGTATTGTGGGGATAAAGAAGTGAAAAAATTACCTGAGATGAGAGAAGAATAGCTCGAGAATATGAGAAAACATTGGCAACTTCTCCCTCAGTGGGTCCGGCAATTACCAGGACATAGGTGACTCCCAAAAGAGGAATGAGAACAAGCAGGGCTTTGCTGGCTTTTCTGTACTGTTGCGTTTCCACCGTATTTGCTGATCGCAATTTTGTTATCAGGACCTGGAGAAAAAAAAGAGTCATCGTCAGTCAACCACACAACACTCTTTGGGAGGAACTAATGAGCAGCAAAAAAAGCCATTGGCAGATAACCAACTGGTTTAACTTACCCACATGATCATAAAGAGAAAAACGACATTGATGCCGAGGACACTGATGGCTGGCGCTTGATAAAACCAGTCATAGGCATGATGGACCATCCAGGGACAGTGTCGATAAAGCGCAACATTCTGAAAATTTTTCAACACGTCAATATAATCATCTATAAGGATCAATATTTGCTCAAGAGTCCGAGCATCGGCTTGGAAATGTAATTATTTCTCCTGTACCTGGTTAGTTTGCTCTGTGTTATTGGCAATGGTTGATCTGGCAATTCCCCAGATGGCGATGACCACAACAGGAACACCTGATCAAATTGATTTTATTGTTTAATATAGCTGTGTGTTGATAGAGAGAGAGAGAGAGAGAGAGGGGAAAAAAGTTGATTTTACACGTGTATATTCAACTTACCCCAACCGATAACTAGACAAAGTCGTAGTTTTATGTTGTCTCCAGTAAATGTTTTTACGACCAGTAAATACAAATATAGACCTGCAATATCGTGGGCGTGTCAATGAGAGGGTATAAATTAATTCAGGATTAAATTTTAATTTCAAGTGAAATTATCAGTAGACTTTTAATTATCGAAAAATTATTTTAGTATCGGTTTAACGATAAATTTCAATGAAATATAATGAAAATTGTTGGGTTTAAAAATTTTTTTTTGCTATTATTAATGCTAAAAGTGTGCGAATATTTTTTATGGTTTGTTGGAATAGTATGTTAGCATATTTACAATGAGGATTTTATTAGGATGTTTGATTGCGATAAAAAAAAACTTTTTTTTTTATCCAATTTTTTTCTTTTCAGAGATTATATCATCGTTTTTGTGAATTTTTTTTTTTTGTTTTTGAGGGTTTTTTGAGCGATAACTTGGAAAATAAGCGAAATAGCAAAGAAAATATGAATAAAACAAAATTATGAGGAGTTTGATTATCTACAAAAAATATTAAATAAAAGTTTTTCTATCTCTCGTAGTTTATGAGATATCGATTTTGTTTTTTTTTTTTTTTTGAAAATTAATGTTTTACGAAATATCTCAAATATAAGTTGAAATATTGAAAAATTTTATTCTACATTTTTTGTAGAAAATTAAATTCTCAATCTTTGAATTCTCGTAACATTTTTCGTTAGCTCGCCTAGTTTCTGAGTTATCGGCTAAAATGAAGAAAACCGCGAAATATGTATAAGAGGATATACTCTTTTAAACATGAGAAAAATTCTTGTAAAACGGAGAAGAAACACGTTTTATCTGATGCAATATAAGATTAACGACAGAAATTTTTATTTCTATATTAAAAAATTCACGTCATAAATGCGTTGTGTATATTTTTCATTCATTCAATTTATTTATTTTGCTGTTATCTAGATCTGTTGGCTGATTAATTGATGGATTTTGTCAATAGATTGTCCACAGTGACAATGTAATTAAATTGGATTATTGAAATAGAATTTTTAATTACGTGTTATTCCACGCCGTCACTTGCAGCCAATCAAAATAAGGTCAATTCAATATACAGCGAGTGTAATTTTTTAGATAGAAAAAAAAACACCTTATCAATTTTAAATATAAAACGAGCTGTATTTTTTTAAATCTTAATTACCATTAGATTACATAACAAAATCAAATTTTTGATAAATATTTTTTCCGTTAATTTCGATTTAAAAAAAAAATACTTTTCACCCTATATATACGTTATTTGACGGCCAACGGCAATTTGTTATTAAATTAGAGGCTATAAAAGCTACAATTCTTTCTCAAAATAATTAAATTATCGGACAATGCTCAAAGTCCATCGATCGATAATTTCATAAAGCCAGTCATTTTACCCGGGCAATCATAAAAAATAATATACAAAAAAAAAAAAATGATCAAATTAACCTATAAAAATTCTCTTAGTTCTCTTAGTGACGTAATAACCTTATATTGAAGGAGGGAAATATAAAAATAAAAAAAAAAAAAAACAAGGTAACAATATATACGAAGGGAAAAAGTCGAGCGCAAAAAATGCCAGGGGCTGCATTTTTTTCATCTCTAACAAAATAATGGCTTTTTTTTTTCTCTCAAAAAACGACATTTTTCATTTTTTTTTCTAAAAAAAAAAAGTTAATAATATAGAGTATATAATTTAAAAACATCGAGAAAAAACGCTCAAATTTAATCGAATTAAATTTTCAGCCTAACAATTTTATTTCAATTTATTTTAGAATAAAAAAATGAATTTTCTGTAATACAAGCCATAAAGCTCGTTTTTTTTTTTTTTTTTTCAATCTTGAGCGGTCGTAAAGTAGTTGATTTTTTTACTGCTGACATCCGTGCCTAAAGTTCGTCTTTTCTTCACTAGTGCGTAAAGTGCCCGATTTTTTCCCAGATCTTACAGATTTTTAAGACACTAATGTCAGCTTCAAAAAAAATTAGATCACTCAATGACGGCATTAGAATAAGAAAAAATGAGCACTATTGACATTTGTTGCCAAAAAAAACTAGTATGTGGCATGTGAACAATGGCGGCAATGTTGACAGCGTGAAGTTTGTACTCTCCAAGATTGTGACAAACTTGCACGCTGTCAAAAAATTGTCACACAAAATACTGATAAAAAAATACTTCACATTGAAATCGAAGCAGAGAATAAAGTGTTTTTCCTCACTACATATAATTCGACCTTATAAATATATATCCCATAAATAATAAAAACCCCACTAAAACCATACAAGTGAAAGAGAAAAAAAGCCTTTGATAAATTTACCTTCAACAAACATCCAGAAAAAATTAGTCAAATGGAAGTAGTGTAGCAACGAGAAGAAGGTGATGCAGGTGGGTACATTGGACTGCATGGAGACCTGCATTACCGTAGTTAAAATCCACATGAGATCGGCCAAGATGTAGGTAAACATGAGATTGGTATGTATATTATTCCTCAGGCATCGGAGCTCCCTGAAAAAAGCCAAGAAAAAAAAAAAACCCTTTTACTAATCAATAATGTGTACCGACGTGAAGATGGGAATTCCGCACTTGTGTACGAGAGTGGATAAACAGAGTGGAAGTTTCTCTTGAGAAATAGCTAAAGCATCATCCTGACATAAAATACACAAAGGAGAAAGTGCAAGTGAGTCACACACACGCAGAGAAATGAAAATGTGTGAGAAAACGTGTGAATCCACGGGAGACATTTTTTCCTGGCTCATCTTTCATGGCTCATCGGTTACGATACTTGGAGACAAGTGCAATGAAAAAAGTACTGTGAGAAGAAGAAGAAGCAGAGTGAGAATATCGTCAGGTGAAGTAAGAAAAAAATCTAGATAAATTAATGACTTCGCGTAGGTTAGGTATACTCACTTGCAGTACAAAAAAATAAAAACTGCGACAACGAGAGTCGAGAGGGATAAACAGTAGCCGATAAAATACAGCATTGTTGTTATTTCGATGCCAGCCTCAATGTCGGGTTTTAGCTCGTGGCATCGCGAATAGTCCGTGTAGTTGTCCCAGGTGCCATTGGGCCAACACCATCTGCTGGCGTTCTCTGCAAATAAATCCAAGTGAGTATATACGCATATAAGTTCAACAATGAGATATGATAAATTGTTGGAAAAAAGACGAGTAAATTCATCAAGTTTGTGCATATGTGCCATTAAACATGGGCAAATATAACATTTGATGTGATTATGGGTGAGTAAGAGTATATTTTAACATTATTATTCTGTAAAAAGATGTTTTTCCCCCGATATTTTGATACATGTAACCCGAACATAACCTTTAAAAAAATTTGTTGCTTCGCTGCAAAAGATAAACTATCAGAGTTATCACAAAAAACTTATAGACATTTTTTGACCGAAATTTCAAGAGCAATATTTTTTATTTGAAGTTTTTTTCGCTACAACCAATATTTCTCGATTAAATCGTAGAAATACAGGCAGAAGTACTATATGGTTTTCTGAGGTTTTGGTTTGTTTGGGTTCATGAGTGGACTAAAAATCTCGATAGAGCCTAAACTATCAGAATTATCGTAAAAATAATAAGGACCTTTATTGACCAAAATTTCAAGAGCAATATTTTTTATTTGAAGCTTTTTTCGCTACAATCAATATTTCTCAGATAAATCGTAGAAATACAGGCAGAAGTACTGCGGTTGAGGTTATTAGTTTGTTCGAGCTCATGAGTGGATTAAAAATCTCGGTAGAGTCTAAACTATTAGAATTATCAAAAAAATTATAGAGACCTTTTTTAACCAGTATTTCAAGAGCAACTTTTTTTATTAACAACTTTTTTCATTCTGATTAATATTTCTCGGTTGTATGCTAATGAGAGTGTATAAATGGGCATAAATGCAGCTTGTCGGACGGAGAGGCGAGTTTCTAAGGGCTATTGAGCGGACTAAAATAGCATTTTGGACAATAGGCACGATGTTTAACCTAACTAGCAAAGTCCTACTTTCCCTTGTTACATAATATGACCATTATTTCGAAACTTCTGTCAGATTTACATGGAAAAACGTGTACATAATTTTTAGTAATATCTTGGAGAAATTTAAATGGAATTCTTTGAATATTTTTTGTTACATTCTTTGAAGACCGTATATATACATATAGTATATCGAAAAAATACAACCAAAGCTTTGATCTTCAAGTTTACATTTGAGGGAAATTTTTTAAGTCTAATATGTGAAAAAACAATTTTTTTTACATCTATAAAAGTATTTCTCGATTCTCTCATAAAAAATAATTAGACTCCCCTTTTTCCACAATCTGATTTAACGATATGATTGGAATTTCTTTATCGTCCTAACCGTCTAGAATTCGTTTTTCCATCGAGACGTGATAAAAATCTAATTTTTCGGATAAAAAAAACTTTTTTTGCATTAATAAAACAATGCATTTTATGTTTATATATTTCTATCTAACTTTTGGAGTTATCAAAGTATACAGTAAAGTGTCATTTATTCGTTGCTAAGAAGTTGTGAAAGACTTTTGGAGGGTTTCCTGTGACAAGAGTCAAATAATCCCTCGGATATGTGAAGTTAGGTTCGAAAAAAAAATTTTTTTCTCCATTGGATATTTGAAATAAAGTCTTTCAATCATATGAATTAGTTGGAAAGATTACTTTGGCTACTGGAAAGATGAAGAAAAAGGCAATATGATACTTTTTTGCGCTCATTCTTGCGAATAATTCGCCATCGGCGAAGCACATAACCCGCATTGATCTGTAGCTTAGGGTGGTTAGGAGAAACTTCGAGAGTCAAGAGTATAGACCAAAGCAGAGTAGATATTTTAACCAAACGGAAATGACTTTCGCAACGTAGTTGACGGTATACTAGAACCAAGCAGATTGTGATATACGCAATAGTTATCTACAGTGTGGCGCCTCCGGGATTCAGTCAAGTGGACATTTTTGGATAGATACGGTGGACCGAAAATATATATATATTCGCTGTATATAAACTATATGTCAGGTAGTAGATATCGCCCTATCTCCGATAAGCCGCCATCGCTTGTTTCACCGCACCGTCAAGATCCTATCGCGTGACTCTAGGCAGAAAGTCATTTTTTTCCCGAAGATACAGCCATTTTTTTGCTCTTTTTCCTCCTAATATCGAATTTTAAGAGTAATTAAATTTTTTTTCTTTAAACGCGTAATAATATTTTTTTAATTTAGATAAGTGGGAAAAAAATTTCTATTTTTTTTTTACATGCACAAAATAGCGAGTGGGAAATGTCATTTAAACCATCATCAGGGGTTTATCGATTTTTCGGGGTGTTCTTTAGACTATAGATTAATTTTAAAAAATACTTGCACGGTTAATAAATTGCAGTAAACAATATATTAAATAATTATTTCTCGATAAATCTTGAAAATTCAGTATTTTAGGGGCCAGACGATGGCATTTAAAACAATGTTAGGAAGTTGTCGATTTTTCGGGGTGTTCTTTAAACTGTAAATTAATTTTATAAAATGCTTTCAAGGTTAATAAATGCAATAAACAATTTTTTTTTTATAATTATTTCTCAATAAATCTCGTGAATTCGCTATTTAGGGGGTGGACGATGGAATTTAATTCGATGCTAGGAGGTTGTTGATTTTCTGGGGTATTTTTTGGATTGTATATTAATTTTATAAAATGCTTTTAAGGTTAATTAATGCAGTAAACAATATATTTTATAAATATTTTTCGTCTAATCTCATGAATTTGGTATTTAAGGGTGGGTAATGGTATTTTAATCGATGTCAGGAGGTTGTAAATTTTTTCTGGGAGGAGGGTAAAAGCTTGAGATTCTTGTGATGATTGAAATTTAATTTTTAATTGAAAAAAAAATTTTTTTTCTCGAAAATCTGTCAATTTCTAGTGGGTATTTTCGCAAAGTTTATAAAAATGACGTTAAAAGTTCGTCGTTTATACTAACAACATAAAGTAAGAAACTTCTTTAATAGAGTTGCACTTGTGAGGGAGCTTTCGATCAGTTGTATAGAGCCGCTCAAGGTTTCAATGATCAGAGTAATGGTTATTAATTAGCCGCACCTGAAACTCAGTCCCTTTATCAATTAATTAGACGATAATTTGCCATTAATGTCACCCAATATTCCGAGTATATTGCTTGAAAACAAGCGCAGAATATTTTCTCGGGTAAATATAACAACGCCCACTCTTGGAAATTGCTTTTTGCACTTGGAACGAGAAACTGGTCAGCTTGTTTGTACATCACGCGTTATATAACAGAGGGTCCTTTAACTAGTTTAAAAGCACCCATTGGCTCAAGTTAACAAAGTTTACACACTGACTTTACCAAGTTATGTTCAATCTAGTCTTGAAGGCATTATTGTTTCATTAAAGAAAAAAAATTTATCGATTTTACAATTGAGAAAAAAAACTTTTTTTCCACAGTTTTTCGTCATTTTTTACTCTTTTAAGCGGAAAAATATTCGAAAAATTACTATTTCTCAATAAAAAAAAAATTTTTTCATCCATTTTTCTCACTTTTTGTCTGAAAAAATATTAAAAAATCTTTAATAACAATTACAGATTTTTTATCATATTTTAAACAAAAAAATTTTGTTTTTCTATTTTTTTGTCCGAAAATTTTATTTGAAATCTTTAGAAATTACGAAATCAGATTAAAAAAAAAGTATTTTTTCAAAGTTTTGATATATACTATTTTTTTTTTTTTAGGTATACTCTATTTCATAAAAAAATTTTTTTGCCTCAATTTTGTCCATTTTTTTTTTCTCAAAAAATAATCTAAAACCTCTTACAATTTATGAAATAATCTGTAAAAAAAATTTTTTTGATCGATTTCTTAATTAAAAAAAATTTTTTTTCTCCACTTTTAGTTCAAAATAATTCTCTAAAATCTTTTAAAATTTCAAATTCAAGTTGAAAAACATTTTTTTTTTTTAAACCTTCTTTTATTATAAAAATTTTCTTCTCCAATTTTTCCCCACATTTTTTGTCTCAAAATATATTCAGAAATCTTAAAAAATTACTAAATAAATTGACAGTTTAAGCATATGTCTCTTGAAAAATCACTTTTCTCAACTTTTTACCGCGATAAATAGAGAATAAACCGATAAATTTTGATAAATAATCGCTTAATCCTTTTGTCATAATAATACCTAAAATTTTCAACTTAAATTTTCCCAGTTACTGATTATTTTCGATTTTTTCACTCTACAAAAGTTGGAAAATATATAATTATTACGTTTTTTTTTTTTTCATACAAATCACCTATAAGTTTCATACTGCAAAAAATAAATATAATAATATTACAAACCGTTTAATCGATAAAAAAAATCTCCCAAATTTTTTTTTTTTGTCTAAAATTTTGTGAGAACGCGTCGCCCGTTTAAATGCCGAGGGGAAACTGGTATACTAGGGGATGCTTTTGTCCGTTGGTCAGGCGTTAAATTTATTCGGTGATGGTTAGTATTATGGAGTCTGTGGGATTTTCACAATTTAGCTGTGGTATTGCGTGATGATTATCGATTTGAGTGGGTGGCAAGCCGTTTGACAGTGAAGACCAGATGCGCCTCATCGTCATTGTCGCCGTCGTGTTGGCCTGTTTAACGCTCTGCAACCCTCATTTCATTCATACACACGCGTTTGCAAAACGTGTCAATATATATAGGTGACAGGCAAAATGGCAGGCGCATTTTCACGTGCAGTCAAATACATATTTATCTTCCTAATCATTGACAAACTCAATTAATAACTAACTCTTGTATCATACATATAATTATAACGACGCGACTATTCAAAGTTATAATTTATATTGCGCTTGTTGTTCATCATGCTTTTCAGGATACATTCGACATCAGTACTTTGTTATTATTCAATATATTCATTATTTGACGGAAATTTATTTCTTGGTGTATATCCATACATGGGATATTTATTAATTAAATGGTTCGATTTAATCGAGTTTTCGTTCATTTTGTTCAGATATTTATAGCAAAATTAATATAATATTAAGCTAGGTATTTATAATCAACTGAAAAAGAAATTTTTTTGATTGACAGTCATTTAATTCAATGATTTTTAATTATATTTTTGGAAATTATCTGTTTTTTCAAGAAAAAAAATGGAGAAATATGATTATTAAAATTATTTATTTTTTTTATTTATTTTTTTATTTTTTGACAGATTTTTAATTTAACTTTCTACCGATTTATTTTTAAAGTTAGTGTAATTAAAAAAAATGTAATATGCTATTAATTAAAAAGATAATGAGATTATATTTAATTTACTTTTTGGTTTTTAGAAAAAAAAGCAATAGGTGGTTATACTGCATATAGAGCACACGAAAACTTACAGTTCTTCCCGGGTTTTTCGTGAGGCTTGATGTGTCCAGGAGTGTAGTAAGTGAAAATTTTTGCATATTATCATTTTGTTTATTTTTCGCATAACATTAAAACATATTTCGAGTGATATTCCAGTGAAATCACGCGTTTGTATCCAAAAATTCGATGTTTTTCACATGAAACGCAATATAATTAGCGAATAATTTGCAAAAACAGCAATGTACAAAATGTTTTACTCACTGTGTGCCTAGACACGTCTGCTCTGATTGAAAGCTCGGGAACAACTGACCAATGTTGGGTTGAAATATCGACAGTATTGATTTTTCACTGATATTAGCACACGTCCGAGATATTAAAAAGCATTTACTTTATTACAGGCATACCGGACGTTCCTATATACGCAAATTGTCAGTTGTTGAGTAAAAATTTTTGCACATAAGCCTGTTCGCTAATTTTTGCATAGTTTTCATACATAATTCCCGTTTAATCATCATCCGTATATAGCCCTGCTGAGAAAAATCCACATTTCATATACTCGTTTTGCTCTATTCTTTATTCGTAGCGTATTTTAAAGCTCAAAGCTGGGGATTTGCCCAAGTACATATCGAGGGAAGGGGATGGCGCGCGCTTATAACGTCAGCAGTTAGAACCGATATTTTTCGCATGTGGTCACACTTCGCGTATCGCGAGCTTTCGACTATTGTCTTCTAAACTTTGACATTATTTTTACCAGAAATTACCGATTTTTATCTAAACAATTTTTTTTCTACATATTTTAATATTTTTCTCTTTGCAATCCTTATATCAGTAGTTTTTTTTTTACTCGGTCGATTAAATAATTTTTTTTAAATCAATTTTCAATCTATATAAATTTTTATATTTGTATCTTTTATTACGTTGATGAATTTTTTCATGTTAGCTTTTTTCCCATTTATAAAAAAAATTAATTATTTATATTTTTTGTTTTTTGTTTTTTTTTTTTTTTGAAAAAAATTCAATTCTGACTTTAAAAAAATGACATTTAATTGTCACTTGAATTCTATTTGAGTCATTAACATATGTTATACATATTTTTAGATTTTAATATTAAAAAAAAAAATAATAACATTGATGTTAATATTTTTTTTTAAGTCAAAATGACTAAAATATTTAAAAAGCTTATAATTGTTCAAATATTAAAAAAACGTTCGAAATTTTGAGTTAAGATTTTTCTTCATAGCTGTAGATGTGTGTATATTTATTTATCCAAGTGACATTGGGTTGAAAAAAATTGACAATTTTCCACACTACATCCCCTGATGGCAATTTCAGATAAATTCCGGCTGTCGACTGATGTAAAATATTTCAATTGAAATACCAAGAAATCCGCGCGTTCTATACTATACACTCTGACAAACACACTACCGGCAATTATTGGGAATATTATATGAAGCATTTGCCGTTAGAACATCTGTAGCGAGCGTTTTGAACCAACGGAGGTATATATTCTGAGCTGCATTAATAGCTTGAATCGGCTAGAGTCGAGCTGGAGTGCATCTACACAAAGCTCCCCGTGTCATAATATTTTAATTAAAAACTTGGAATTAAATTAAAACTAGCAGAAATTGAAAAGAAAAAAACAAAATGTTTTATATACATTTATTATTATACGTTATGTTGACACGTTTTTTCTCGTGTTTTGTTTTTTTATTCTGATGATGGACGATAAATGAAAATTGTATACGAAACATGTAGCCTGGAAGAATTCAATCGCGAATGCCTGTCAGTCAAACTTTCAATTCGCCCTGACAATACTCTTGCTGCATTATTTCCTGTCAAACAATGCCAGTTATATTTTTTTATCATTTTTTTCATCGCGTTTAACTGATGTGTATTTGCTTCAAGTATGACGATTCTAAAGGCAAGGGTGTTTCATTGTTTCTAAAGTGATTAAACGCGCTCATTTAAATGCCGCTGGGAAAGTGCAGCGATGAATAGACACAGATGAAACTAATCCACACTAGGAATTATATAAATATATTTATATTGAATGAAAAAAAAAAAAAATTTATATACTTTCAAAAAAAAAATTTGTAATTCTGATGAAGAAATCTAGTAATTTTTAATTTTTATAACAATGAAAAAAAAAATCATGAATGGAATTTTTAGAAATTTTATTACATTCATTTTGAAAAACAAATTTTTTTTTTTTAGAATTAATTTTTTTTTTTTTGTACAGAAAAATTAAACAAACCAATTTTTTTTTTGTAAATATTTTTTTGCTGAGAAAAAAGGAAAAAAGAAAAAAAAGTCTAAATTAAGAAGATAGTTTAAAAAAACGGGTTTTTAGCTAAAAATAGAAATTTTTGAAAATTTTTTATCCGTTTTTTTTTTTTTTTAAATCTTGTATAAAAATTTTAAATCGAAAGAATATAGCGTGAAAAAAATTTTTATCCGTCATATCATTTCAGAATTTTATATAAAAAATTAAAAGGTTTTTTATTTTATTGCTAAAATTAATTATTTTGTGCATTTAGAATTTTGTATATATGTTAGAAATGTCCATAAGGACTTTTTGGACTGATTTTCCAATTTGACAGCAATTTTTTTCACAAACTTCATTGGATATCCTTTTTTTTTCTAAAGAAAAATGAACATCAATAAATATAGGTATATTAACATGAAAAAATGGGATAAAAAATAAATTGAATGTTTTTGTTTTTTATTTATATCAACTATAATTCTCTAACACAAGTTTTTAAATTATCAATACACCCTAGGGGTTCTTAAAAATTTATAGTTGTCTCAAAAAACAACATTTTCTCTTATTTTCAGTTATTTTCAACCAAATTCAAAATTTTTGAAGCATTAAAAATTTTTTTTTTCCGTCAATTTAAACATCACAATATTCATATTCAATGACAAAAAGTTAAGAAAAAAATATTATTAAATACTTTAAACAATATTTAAAAAATTTTTTAACATCTATCCTTCAAGTATTTCATTTTCAAATCTTCTAAAAAGATCTTTTATACAGTTAAAATGAAATAAATCAACTGTAAATCCCTTTTTTGCCATAGCTTTCAGTTTTAAGCAGACTGATACTCATCTAAAACGCGAGTTTAATCATCAATTGGTTGTCTACTGATACTAACATAGAAAAAAAAAAAAACCTTCCTTTAAAAAGTCACGAGTTAAAGAATATAAAATTTGCCATTACTGATACACAATCTGAGAATAGAAAAATAAGTGGGTAGACGTATTGAAGTAGGAAAAAAAAATGATATCATCTGTGTGGAAAATCGGAGAGGGATTGATGCTTTATCCCTTGCCTGAGCACATGGTATGAATTTTTATTATGGGATAAAATCGAGAGTAACGACAAACACTGATTGTTCGTGACTTGAAAAACTATATCCACACAGCAGATAGTTCATTTCTTATTCCTGTCTGTCTAGCAAGCTATAGAATATTTTAGTGCTCTCAAAAGATATCCAACTAATCCTACATAAGAGGGGTGATGATAGGACGAAAATCACATCTGTTTATTTTTCCACTTGGAATGCACTACATAATTGCTCCTACTGCCAATAATAGTCGTGATCGATCATCTGCCTGTCCTGTTTACCCTCTTTTTATCCGAAACAATCGACGGATTTTCCGCGAATAAATTAATCATGTATTTTCAATTTTATTTCAGCTATATTTTTCGATCGATTATGTATGCACATGGTGTGCATCACGGATTTAATATGATCCCCTGGTCAAATAATAAACGCCAGTGTATATGGGAAAAAGTCGGGATATAAAGCGAGTCATGCTATAATTTTAATATAAATTATCTTATGGATATTGCGTGTTTAAAACTGAAAGAACGTATTGTCAGAAAATTTACGATGTTTTACTTGGTAATATTTTGATAAGTATGCAAGCTGGACTAATTTTGATAAGGACCTTTTTTGTAGCTAATAAAATTTTCTATAAAAAAGGTCTCTTGATAAACAATTATATTTTTAGTAGTTTTAAAAATATTTGAATTTAAAACAGCAAGATTTTTGATGTGCCGATTTTTGGTTGAAAAAAAGTTAAGAACATTGAAATTGATAATATCTCGATAAGGATGTGAGTTGGACTGATTTTGATAAGGACCTTTTTTGTAGCTAATAAAATTCTCTAGAAAAAAGGTCTCTTCGTAAAAATTTATATTTTTAGTAGTTTTTAAAATAATGAGGATACAAGTTGGCTAAATTTTGTAAAGGACTTTTTTTTTGTATAGTTGATAAAATTCTTTACAAAAAATATCTCCTGACAAAAATTTCTTTAGTATAGTCTTGAAAATATTTCCATTTAGAGCAGCAAGATAATTTTTTCTATATATACGTTCTTTCAGCTCTTAGACGCACGCGATATCATTTACATGTTTTTTCCCTCCCTCTTTTTATGACCCTCGAAGAATTTTCTGCCACAACAAAAGACTGTCATGCCTAATCGCATTTCCAATTCAAACCCGGAGATGCTCAGACTTGGATGAAATTAAAGTACGAGAATGAGCTTTTGTCAAGCTATAGGTATATACAACCGTCTTCGAGGTCTTTAATGAGTTTATCATCAAACTTGTGCAGTCCATTGTGTTTTTTCAATGTTCTCACAAATATTTTAGTCTTAGAAAATGTTTTGCAGTGTTTTAATACAATTAGAAAATTACAAGTTGATGAATTTTCAAGTGAAAATTAATTATTTTTTACTATATATATTCGATTGTTGTTGTTGTTAGCAGAAATTTCGTTTTAAGAGTTGAAAAAAAATTTACAAAAGGGTTTTTAGTCAGGTTTAAGCTTGATGGGTTAAAGTATAGCCTACCTCAAGCTTCTTAGCTGCAGTCAGACATAGACCAGACTCTTATTTAGAGAGAGGGGTGAGATAAAGTTTAAAAGCCCGGAATTAAACCGTTTTTCAGTGGATAATTTCAAATAAAATGCATTTAACTTCATATTCAACAATTAAAGATCTCCCGACATGGTATAGAAAAAATAAATTACAAATTAAAACAATTAACTTTAACAATAAATTTAAAAAATGCCATTTGGCAGCCGAAATAGAAGTAGATTTCTTATTTCAAGAATAGATATATTTTTTTTATTAAATATATAAACCAATTTCCGTGTATTGTAGGTAGTCTTTATTAAAATCATTGATTTTTAGTAGATTTAAATATAAAAATAAATGAATAAAAACAGAATTTTTTAAAAAATATATTTTTTTTTTTTTAAAAAACACATGCAAAATTTCATTTATGAATCGTTTATATTAATATTAATTTGAACTAGAAAAATATGTAAATTAACGCTTATTTAACCAGCTTTTAGATGAACTGAACAAAAATTTAATAAGTTATCGCATTTAAAAGTTATTTTGGAGAAAATCGACAAAAAAAATTGACTTATTTTCATTTTTCGAGAATTTCAAATTCCTGTCATTTCTCAACTATAATAGAACGTAAATCTAAACGAGGACTACTGCAATAATTAGATTTCTAAAAAATTTTACTAAAAATCAGTAAACTATAAAATAAAAAAAAAAAATCATTCCATTTTTTTTTCTATCTCTAAAAATATTTTTTTTTATCTACATGAGCCTAAGAATTTTGTTTATAAAGCACCTATCACCTTTAGAACCTCGAATAATATCCACAAGCAACTGTCAGATCAATTTATCATAGCACATGACAGGTGTTGTTTGTCAAAGATGCACAAAACCATGGTTTTCATATATAATTATACTCATCAATCAATAACCACAAACTGATGTATCAAAAATGTTTTTTTCTGTCACATATATGAACTCTCGTCAAAAATGATTTTCAAGCACCACCGCGCACACAAGAGAAGTAGATATATCCAAGGGACTGAATGCTGAAAGCTCGCAACAACTCGAAACTACGAGTGAGATCCGATTACATTTCCTTCGAGAGGTCTAAGGGTCGTTTTTTTTTCCCTTCCGCGTGACGGACGTAATAAATTGTACGAGCAAGGCAAAAAAACCCTATCACACTACTATCAAAGAAGAAAAAAAAAGTGCCTTTGACAGAGCACCTCGGCACTCACGCAAGGGTGCAGTTGCGGCGCACAATTACCCATGTAAAAAGGCAACATTTGAATAGCAAACGCAGCAAGAAAATTAATTCAACTTACGTGAGCTGTCGTACTTGATGCCGTGGAACTGATCAAAGCACGGAAGCTTCATGAGGGTGCCTGCAGGAGTTCTGGGCCAGCACAGAAGCGAATCCCAGTCGACTTGGCAACTTGCATTCATCTGTGTGCCATCCAAATGCTCGGATGTATAGCACTGAAACTCCTTGACAAGCCATGAGCTATTGAGATCGTTAATGTGCTGTAGAATATTCAAAATATAATTCCCCTCAATGCTGTTATTGCCGGCCATTCTGGCAAAGTCTAATCAACAAGCGATGCTTTCAAATCCACTGGATTCCTCGCAATTTAATTTATTTCTTCACATTAACGACAGTTTATCCTCTCCATCTATTCTTACAGTCTCTTGTTTACCTTTTTTTTCATTCTCCAACCCTCGATTGTGACTGTTGAATGCATTTTTTTTAGGTTAGCCGAATTTTTTTAACGATTTATTTTTATAATCGGTTTTTTACACACGTAATTTACGTATTTTAGTCATGGAAATAGTTTTATTAGATTTTCGGCGTGTATATTTGGTTATGGGCGATGATATTCGCTATTTCCCGCCTTGATCCATCGCTTTGCCACTATCATCAATCACCGGTTGAGCCTAGACAGCACGTGAAAGGGACTGGACCGACTGAGACGATTTTTTTCTTTGGGTTTTTTTGTTTTTTAGTTGTGCCGTCTAGTGATCTATCGTTGTGGGATTTTTTATGTATTTAATTTTTTTTTGTTATGGTTTTTTCAGTTTCAAATGCGACGGTGGGTGCGAGAACGAGAAGCGACTCGATCCTACTCGATCGCTCCTTCCTCCGCGACTGGCAGGACATCGAGAAACTCGTGAGCGAGCGATATGGATTTTCACATTCCACCTGATGTGTGTGCAGGGTGACACGAGCATGCGCCAGTTGACTATCAGGACAAAACGCTGCATACGCTTCTCATCTACTCTGCTCCTCGTGTCTGGTTCGCACCAGGCTCATTTTGTACGTGATCAGGGGTGAGTAAATATAGGTTATGTTCTAAGCTAGTGTGATTTTGTAAGTTAAATGACCTCTCGCGGGTCGTACGCGACAAGCGACGTACAACTCGCCTGGAAGGTTACTTTCTGATAACGGATTCACCAATGCGATTTTCATCGTCCAAAGCCGGATTATATTGTCCTTGGCTGTTGGATATAGTTGTCGGGGATGTTGAATTGTCGGAAATTGAAATATTTTTCAGTGAAGACCATTTTATATGTTGATCGTATTGAGGTTATGTCGATAAAATTTGAAAATTGCGCGTCACTTGTGTCAAAGAGGTGTCGTATAATTCGAAAGTTTTTAAACTAGTTATATTCATGTTTTATTCATATATGAGTAGCTTGAGTGAGCATTTGGATGTTTTTTTTTTGTTTTTGAGATTAAAACAATTTTTTTCAAGGATTATACTATATACCCGTTGGATATCTTGTTTTCGTGATTTTTTTTGCCGATATCTCGATAAATAAACAAAATAATGAAAAATACTATTAAAGTTAAAAGATTGGGAATAAAATTTACTATAAAAAATATAGAATAAATTTTTTTGAAATTTTTCTTTATTTTTGAGATATTTAGAAAATAGAAATTTCAAAAAAATCGCAATAACTTAAAAACTAAGACAGATATAAAAAAATTTATTGAACGTTTTTTGTAGGTAATTAAATCATCAATAATTTAACTCTCATTACATTTTTTGCTATTGGTATTATTTACCAAGTTATCAGTAAAAAACTAAAAAAAATCGCGAAAACCCGAATATTTTCAAGAAGTATAATAATATAATCCTTTCGAAAAAAAATCTCGATGAAAAAGATAATGAAAAAAAAAAAAAAAATTAAAATTAAATGATTAGGGATGAAATTTTTTACAAAAAAATATATAGGATAATTTTTTCTTAGTTTTTGCGATATTATCAATTTTTCAAAATTCTTATTTTTTAAAATATCTCAAAAATAAAGCAAAATATGGTAAAAATGTATTCTATATTTTTTGTAGGGAATAAAATTTTTTATTATTTAACCTCTATAATATTTTTCATTATCTCGATTACTTTCTGAGTTATTAGCATATTAATGACAAAAAAATCAATGCAAATATCAAAATATCCGGCTAAATTATTTTTATACATGATTAATTAATGTTAATTATTTGAAATATTCCATTTTTAGATATTTAAAAATATCTTTATTATGCGGAATTAATTGGAGGGAATTAATGGATTGCTCTATATCGATGAGAATTTACTACTATACACCAATCATAATAACATATATGTATTTTATGTAATTAAAAATCTTTTTTCACTATATTTTTCATTAAAATTAATTCTATATACAGCAAAATATCGGAACTATAATTATTCCTTGAGATTTTCTATGGAAATTTTCTATGGATGCGTCTTTTTTTTTTTTTTTCATTTTCGTGCTATACCGGAATAACTACAATATTTACGCGGGAAATTGCATCACGTTTTATTTCCAAGATATCATGGGAATTCCTGAATAATATTCGCAAAAAAACCCCATGAATAAATTTTTTTTTTTTTTTATAAAACAACTTTTTTGTTCTAAAGACCCAGATATTTCGTGAAAACACGTTATATTTACCGCATATATACTTTCAATTTTACTCACATCAGAGACATTAGATAACACATTGAGAACAAGAAGCACGATCAGAGATTTCCACGGGGAATTCGACTCTGTTATTTATTCCATGCCCAAGTAAACAAGTCCGAAAGATTAATTCAATGAAAAACACAACAACAAAAAAATCAAATTTTTTTTTAGTCGCATAAAATCAATCAATTTTATTCTGCAGAATCGATTGACCTTTATAAAAATATACAAATTTATTCATATTGAAGGACATACAGCAGAGTTCTCGAGCTATTTCTATATATCAGATATATATGTAGTCGAGTCTCTGAGAATATCGAAAAATAATCTTGCGAAATATATGTATACACGAGATGCGCTGCAGTTGAGTGTGCATCATGTAATATTCATTGAGAGGTAGATCAGATATCCAATTTTCTGATGAAACAACAGACTAATGAAAACTGCATAGGATTATCCAATTAAAAATATACAAGCAGACAATTCTTCAGATATTTGAGCTTTTATTCTCGGTGCACATTCTGTGTGAAGAATAATTGACGGCTATTATATTAGCAACATGACCTCCATGCTTTCCTCTGTCGGTCATTTTACGCAACAACGAGTGTATATCAAACGGACTTTGGAATTTGAGCGCGTCCAAACGTATATCAGCGTTTAAAATAGGTTTTAAAATTCATTACATTTGTGTTTTATTGAATTTGTGGAGGCAAATGACGCGTGCGCTTGATGTTGTCGTCAACATCGTCGTGTTTATGGAATGTCTATTGTATTTCAGAGTAAAAAAAACACCAACAATGTTTGCTAACTTGTCAAATTGTTGGTCTATTTGCTCGACTAAATCTCGGCTTCTCATACACAAAAGCCCGCTTATACATACAGTACCACTCTTGCTCAAGATTTTTTTGCTGACGACCTCATTGTACTTTTACGATTAAAAAATCAGGTCATGTGGAAAATTTATATATTTTTTATAAAATTTTATTAACACTTCATTTTTCGTGTATCTGATTTAATTATACTTTGATTAAAGACGTGATCGAACAAGTATCACCCGCTGTTTGACTGATTTTTTAATTTATTTATTTATTTTTTTTGTGTAAAAATATTTTTTAAAGTCGTTATAGATATTTTTAGTCTTTTATCAATAAGTGTATATTTTTGTTTGATTTTTGAAATATTTGCTGTTGTTAGTGGAGCGAGAAAACCGACTACATTTTCGGCAGATGTTGCCTCTTATTGTTATATTGACTGAAAAGTAACTTTTTTATCCGGATATATGTATATATATATATATTGGTTTTATATTTTTCTTAACGAGTGATATGTATATATAGCGCATAAAAACAAAAATACTCGCAAAAAAAAACTCCCAAAAATTCGTTCTCCCCAAACTTTTGAAATTAAAAATAAAAACAATAAGAGTATGTTTTTTCAGGGATTTTTTCTATTAAGGTAAAAGGGTGTTATATGAGTGTTGGTTCCGTCACATCAATGTTTTGACTTGAATTTTTTCGAAAATATCGCGTTACCAGTGCCAAACAGACGTCTAATGTTTTTTTTTTTTTTTAATGTTCCGATAACTCTGAAAATAAGTAAAATAATAAAAAATGTTATTAGAGTGAAATAATGAGAAATTAAATTTTGTATAAAAAATGTAGAATAAAATTTTTTGATATCTCTATTTGGTTTCGAGATATTTTGAAACATCCGCATTTTTTGATAAATGATAGCAATATTTCAAAAACTATGAGAGATAAAAAAAAAATTATTTAACATTTTTTGTAGAGAATTTAATCCTGAATTTTTTTAACTTTAATAACATTTTTTATTATCTTGCTTATTTATCGAGATATTGTCAATAAACTAAAAAAAAAAAATGACAAAAATGCGATATCCAAGAGATATACTTTTTAGAAAAATGTTAAAAAAATTTTTAAACAATTTCTATGCTTTTTTTAGGATACTTGAGCATAAATAAAACATGAAACACATTCAGTAGTTGTTAATTCCAAGACTTTATAGTGATACGAATATTTTTTTATCGGCTTTGTGAATTCATGTAAATTTGTGGAAGATGGTTATAGTAATTTTTTTTTAACATTGAAGAAGAATATCTGAAGCTAGAAAAATCTTGTAGTCCTCCCCAAAAAGTCTAATTTGATGGTTTGCCACAGGCAGTAGTTATTTAGAGTGACATGGGTGGCTTCTAAGCGTAATGATGATGGAAATAGGGGATTTGGCAGACGAATTGAGATGAGAGAGTGTAAAAAGGAACATGAAAAGACTCTCAATGCTTTTAGCAATGCTGATATTTGACTGTTAAATTTACATCTACCTACACGATTCACTCTGTAACTTGTTTCTTCACTTTAATTTGCGCTAGCACGAGTTTCTAACCTCGAAATTCACAAAATCACACTAGTTCTGCGTGTTTTAGAACAAAATTTTCCACTATTAATAAACAATTAGAATGCCAAGTGCAGAGCTGTTTTGTACAGAGACTGGGCTCCTACTCCACTCGAGAATTATCGTTTCTCTTAGCAGTAGTAGTACTTACCGTTACACAGCACGCTAATAAATTTATCGCCAGGGTAAATATTTACTTGCCGACGGCATGTATACACCTAAATTCTCAGTTATCTTCAGCGTGCATTCGGATTGCTACATGTTGTTCAACGTTTTCTTAATTTATACGTCGACATGACGTAGAAAATATCGAGTTTAGGTGAACTAGCATGACTATTCTATTTTCTAGCATGTGGAAAGTTTTTATTTTTTATTTTATTCGACTTGGTATGAAGATTTTTGCAATAAATACATATTGCTCATGTGTCTGCAAGTATATTCAAGATTTATCGTAAAAAAACAGTCGTTTTAAAATTCATATATTAAAAAAAAAAAAATTTTTTTTTAATACACTGCAGGAATACATACTATTAAAAAAATTTTTAAAGCAGTGAAAAAAGCAAATTTGAAAAATAGCTTCAACTAAAAAAAATTTTTTTTTATATTTTCCAAATGTTTTTTTACCGTCAAATAAAATAATTGCAAATAAATGAAAAAAAAAAAAACGTGGTAAAAAATAGGTGGTTACAACTTGAATTTTTATTTTTATTTTTTACATTTTTTTTATTTTGTTGAATTCTACTTTTTTATTTTTTTTTTTTTCTCGTATCATTAATCAGAAAAATGCAAAATATTGAGGAAAAAATGGGAAAAATAAAATTTTTTAATATAATGTAGAAGATTTTTATTTAAATTTCGAATTTTCACTCATATATTAAAATCACAATATTTCTAATTATTTTGGAAATAGAAATTTTTTTCAAGTAATCTTTCTTGCAGACAATTTTATTATTTAAAAAAATGATTTTTCATATTCTTATTAAAATATTAGCAATGACATAATTTAAAATATGAAAAATAATTCAATAAAAAATATTTATAGAGACAGAAGTTTATATAGTTAGATAAATCAATTTGAGGATTGCCGTCAGGGTTCTTCGGGGAACCCATAATAATATCTCTGCCTATATAAACATCCATTGAAAGAAAAGTATTACCTTTGGTTTGACTTCATTTTCTATGACAATTATAGCATTTTCTATAGTCCTAGTTCTTTTACCAGAGTTTTAAATATCGTCATAATAATTAGGTACGTCGAGGGTTCTCTTGAGGCCCTAAATTTAAGCATATAGTTGATGTCTTCTCGGATTTTCTCTGTAGCTCTTAATTTTTCCTGCGAATAGTTGTTAGATTTTAATATATAAATTTAAAGTTCCACGGTGGTTATGTTTCATATCTTTCAGTGGCGTTGTACGCGACATCTCAATCAAAAATCTTTGCAATCTTTAAAATTTCATGATCAAATGTCTTAAGTGTCGGGGTAAATACTTTCCCAGTTCGTGTCATTAGTCAGTTGATGGTTCTCGTTTTGAAACGGCAGGATTTTGTTGTTAAAATCCTGCTGCATAAAGCTGAGTTTATCCAAAAACTCTTCTGTTGGTTGTTCAATCGGTTTCAATTCGTATAGTAGCCAAAAAATGCCGATAGTCCAAAAAGAATTAGTTGAACTTTTAGTTTCATGATTTTCAATTTCAAATTCACAAATTTTGATTGAAGAATTTTATCGCTTTAGTTTTTCTGTGGAAAAAAAAAAAAACATTTTTTTTGTTGCAAAAATTGGGGAACCCAAAAAAAAAATCGTTTAATCTTAATTGTTTAAATAATTTAAACTACATTTAATTTATTTTAAGGATATGAGCAGTTATTAAATTAATTTAAAATACTCAAAACCGCACAAACTCAAGATTTTCATTGAGATAAATCGAAAAAAAAAAAAAAATAAAAAAAAAACTTGAATTTCAATAAAAATTTGAGCATTCTGTCAGAAATGTAAGAGAAAAATTATATCTAAATTTTTTCAAGGTAAATATTCAACAAAATTGAATTTTAACAAATTCTTTAAAAAATCTATCAAGTCCTCTGAAAATTTTTGGATAAAACTAATCCTCAATTTTCCTTCAAAACAAACAATCAAATCTCAATATAGTGATAAATAAAAACGTTAAAAGAGTTATTACCTATATTATTGTGTATTTGAAATTTTAATAAACAACTGATAACCGCTGAGAAAAGAGGCATTTTTCTATACTCGGTCCAATCAGCTATTTTTCGATTATCGCCGAGTAGTGGGATATTGTTAAAAATAATTTTTTGTTTTTTTGTTGACAACAACTTAACGAAACCCCAACTATTTTCGTACAATCACCTGATATCAACTTGTTTTTCTCAGTGAGATAAAAGTATTTTTGTTCATAAAAACAACAAACACTCTTTTGTCAACAATGTATTTTTTTAAGACGTACATAGGCCAAAAATGAAAACATTTTTAGTTTCTTCATGTTATTTTGAGACTTAAAAATTTATCTTTTGTTATTTATCTACGTCTATTTTCTTTTATTTACGCAGTAATAAAGCTCTAAAATTGAAAAATACGTTTTATAGTTGAAGAATTAAATTTCAATGATTTAGAAATTATTAGAAATAATGTGATTAAATTCAAGAACATGCTTTTCAATATTTTAAAACCAAAATTTCTTTTTATTTAATAGCTCACATATGTTTTTTTTTGTCTTTAGTTATGCGATATTACGTCGTTTAAATGTCATATAAATATTTATAGATCATAATCGAAGTCTCGCGTGAGTTTTCGTCCATAAATACGTAAAGTATTGAAGAAAAAAAATTCAGTAACATAAATTTTTATTCTCTTATAAAGCATAAATCTATTATACATTCATTTTTTATGAATGCTCTTATTGATATACATTATTTTTAAATAAGATTTTTTTTTTGTCATAAAAATTTTTTATGCGTATTTTGCATTTTAAAAATAATTCTTTAAAAAAATTGCGACGTTTTAAAAAATACATTTTTTAGGTTAGAGTGATAATTTTCAATAAAATTAACGTTTAAAAATCAACAATCAATATTATCATCAAAATAAAACGCAATATCAATGTATAATCGTACATTTTATTAGTTATAAACTGAATCATCAAATGAATAACATAGAAAAAATGATAAAACAATTAAATTTCTACAATCTGAATATAACTTTTCGATTATCAAATTTGAATTTCAATATTAAAATATTATTAATCAATTTTCTCCAGTTGGCAAAAAATTTCAATTCACCCTTCTGACCAAAAAATTCAAAATGAAATTGTAAATTAATATTTCTATCATTATCAGTACAACTCCGATTTTTAACCATCCATCCCAATTTCATACCCAACTCTATAACCTCCATTTTATCCAATGTAGTCGTTAAATTGCGCATTAAAACATTGGCCAACGTAATAATATAGTATACTCCAACTTCCCAATCCAAATCCAAATCAAAACCACGATTTCTCTCGTCTGCAAATGTTAAATTCTCCAATTCTACAATGGCATTAGCTAGCCACAGTTTTTTTTTATATATGGAGACCTCATTTAATTTTTCCAGGTAGAAATTCTCATGTACAGAACATGGAAACGTCAATGCCAATGTCCATAAACTCATCAGTACAGCGAATCCCGCCATTTTACGCCCCATAATGACCACCTGAAATGGCGGAACTTCACGACAATTAGGAAAATCGTTACTATACTTAGTAATTGAGTAATAAATTAAAGGTTCAGTCTCGATTACCTTTGATTACCAGTGCTCTGCAGTTCCAAACACAAGTCAAAACGTTATTTTGTTCAGTATGACAACAAACGACTTATTCCAATTGATTTCTCTTATCAATAAAAATTTTTTCATTGCCTTGGTGCCTCTAAAAAAAATTTTAACTGACATTAGTCGAGTGAAATACTTCTTTTATGTGTGCTTATCACATCACATTACATGTTTGTCATGTTTAAAAATAGAATTCCGACATTAAATACGGAGTTGATGATTAAAATACACAAAATATGGATTCTAACCTCTTTATTAATTCACAAAAACAATTTTTATCAAAAAATATTATTAAATATCATGGAATATTCACAAATAATTGTTTACATTGTCAAACAGATGAAGATGACATTGTTGGCGCGTTTTTTTTTCGGTGATACTCGATTGAAATGACGTTTTTGCGCTTGGTTGATGATTTAGGTGGGTTAAAACAACACTCCCGTAGGCGATGGTCGGATTACCGGTTTCATAATCACTCTCTCACTTGGCTTCCATTTTAGATATATCTCATCGCGATTTTCATATTTGTATTTCAACAGTATAATTTTGTTTATGAGCTGTCTCCACTCCCAAATCAGTGGCGGCTCAACGTTCGAGTACTGAGAGTTGTAGTAAAAGTGCCACTTGATTCTGGGATCCTCCGGGTGATCAGCTTGATAGATTGTCCACTGCAAATCCTTGCTTATTTCGTCAATCAATGTTTTATTCATGCGATCTGTCAGATTATCTAGCAGAAAATTAGCTAGTGTGGTAGCCCAGTAGATTTTACTTTCCCAATTTAAATCCAAGTCGAATTCGCGATTGTTAATTTCAGCAAATGTCTTGGTTTCCAGCTGTGACACACAGGTTTTCAAGTAATCACGTTGTTTCATGATAAAACTCTTGTCAAACTCGTCGAGATTCAAATATTCCTCGCCTTTCCCGTCTATAGCGAGAAACAACATCCAAAATTGGACAATTAAAAGCCACTTTTTCATGGTATTTTGATGGAAAACGAAAATTTTTTCCTTCTGAAATAAATTTTTGTTGGCAATTATTTTTTTTTTCGGTTTGTTGGGAATTTTTTTACTCACTTTTTTACTGAGTTTACTTACAACAAAGATATTTGACTGTAATGATAACACGCTGTGACTCGACGGTTTACTGGCTCTGATTTTAGACAATGTCGTATGCTTTTTTTTTTTTAATTCAGAAACAAAGACAGAAAATGATAAATTTTATTGTTACGTGTTATTTTTAGGTGGCCATTGACACTGTTTTAAAGCGGTCGGCACTGATAAATTCGATAATTATGCTCTTTACAGTGCGTAGATATCGATAAAGATTTATTGTTAACAGAAAATAAAAATATATAAGAATATTTTTCAATGCTCTAGTTATGTAAAATTAGTGAAATACTATTTTTATTTCATTTTCAAGAATATTTTGTTATGGTAATTGCTTTATTTTGCTTTTTTTCCGACAAATAATTTATTACATAAATTTTAGTATAGGTGGTTAATTTTTTTTTATTAATTTTTAAAGCAATATAGTAGTTTTTTTTTTTTTTTTCAACACAAATATTAATGCATGTATGAAGAAACGGTGAAAAAAATTTTTCTAATTAAACAAAATTTTTTTTTTATTGTTTAAACATTTGTTAGTAACTTTTCGAGGAACATAAAGTACTAAAAATCTACTAAAAATGAGTATATTATTCTTGAACGAAGATCTTTGTAAATTTTAAACGCGTCCAGACAATAAATCGTGATAAATATTTACAAATAGAATTTTAAATGTTTATCACTCGTTCCCATTTAATTTAGTACTAATAAGAGCTTTTCAAGGATAATTAGTATCCTTGCAACTTTGTCCTTGACCCAATTCCACGGCTTAAATTTCCTAATAACTGGAGATTGAATGCTTATTACAAATATCTCGAGTACAGTTAAAGATAGAGCAAAAATAACGAAATTTCGGCGGACTTTTTGAAAAAAGAAGTTGATAACAACAGCCTCTATCCAGTGATCCATCGTCTTATGCTGTTGTGTTATAAATAAACAAATGAAAGTCATAGGAATCAGTTTCTGACAAGAAAAATCCGAATTTTACATTTTTTTCGATAGATAAATGATTTCGTCATGTGTATAAAGGTCCTGTAAAAATTATTGCTAATAAATAATAAACAATCATATTATTGTTTATTTATTTATTTCGCTTTTCTCAATTAGACGAGGTCCTTGAAATTTAGAATATATATAAATTTTATTCTTGTATATCTTTATCCCTACGACATTTCTACAATTTTTCTCAACAATTTATTTGTTTATAAGCTTATAACTTCTTCCCTATAATTATACTGCAAGTTCTCGAAATTTATATTGCATCTTTATTATCCTTGCGCCTTTGTCCTTACTGAATTTCAGCCGGATTTGACAATAAACAACAAAAATAAATTGATAAAAAAAAATTTTCCATTATTTATATCTCCGCCTTTAATTGTCGCAAGTTCTTGAAATTTCCGCAGGATAAAGTATTATCCTTGGGACTTCCTGTCTGCAATGTTTCATCGGACAATAAAAAACAGAAAAAAATTATTTATTGTTAATAACGTTAGAGATAAAGCAGAGAAAAAGAGCAAAAAAATTTTTTTTTATTTTACAAAAGTCTTTTAAAGTGATATTCACAAAGATCCTGAATAAAAGATCCTATAAAAAAAATTCAGTACTCTATATATACATATATTGATTAATAATAAAATTAAATATGTGTAAAAAAAAAGCATAGAAGATAAAAAAACGAAGAATTAATTAAACAACAATGATTTATTCTTTATTTGCATGTCAAAAGAATAAAATTTTTATACATATATTCACCGCGATCAATTATTTATAACACTAATCAAATCAACCATTATAACTTTATAACGACGATATACACACCTTTCAATCGAAAACATGTCTATATAGTATATACGAGTAAATTATTTAAATCAAAACCATCCAAATGCTTGCCATATAATCAAATTAAAAAAAAAAACTTCCTCAACCGCACATTGTATATGTATTGTTTTTTTTTTCTTGATATTGTATATACAATATACACATCAAATTCTCAGATAATCCCAAATATCAAATACGACCGCTGATACCCTAACAAAAATATTTTTATATATAGATCCACATATATCTTTATTATATAATACATAAAATACTATTTAGTTTCATTTAGATTAAATTACACATATTTTTCCTCCATTTTAGTTTTTTTTTTTCTTTTTAACCCGCGGACACCAATTAAGTATTAATTCATCAAAAAAAAAAAAAAACACGATTTTGAGTTCACAATTTGCAATAAGCGTTTGTTTTTTTTTTTTATGGCAATAACAATATTAATACTTTTTCATAATTATTCTTGTTTTTTTTTTTTTTTTTAGAGGTTAAAGTTAACACTCGGACTTATTACTAAAACTTATTATTGTATATTTTGTCATCGATTGCAGAAGTCCGGCGCGACAACATCAGAGAATACAGATCAGTATGTCAGGTAACCGGTATTTTCAACAATTAACCCCATAATTTATATAATAATAGTCGAAATAGTGCCGTCATCGAACAATTGTCAGTTAATACATTATATTTCGCAATTTATATATAATAATATATAGCGCAGTGTGGAATTACATTGGGATAGTTTTATCGTTGCAAAAACCTGGGGAAAAAAAAAAATTTTTTTTTATAACCTAAAAAATAATTTTAGATTCGCACTACTTTTTTTCTTTTTGTTTAAGTGCGTAAAAAAGTCAAAATTTAGTAGAAAAAATAGCCTCCAAGATATTTGCAATGAAGAGACACACCCCTGTTGCCTCAATTATTTTTTTTTTACCATTGATTATCCATAAAATTTGGAGTTTGACAATATTAAATCAAGCTGCAGCTCGATCATCATCAGATGTATACATATTTGTTTGTTTGTTTTTTTTCGCTGTATAAAAAATAAACTATATATGTAATGGAGTACGTATATAGAAGAGTTATGTGTGGTTATACAATATTGAAAACAGCTTGAGCCCATAATATCATTGATTAAATAAACATTATTCAATCACATGTACTTTCTTCGCAGTCATAAATTGCTAATTTTATCAAATTTCATATGCCCATTGTTAAAATATGAAGACTAATATTTTCTTATCTCATCTACTACGAAAAGGACCCATTTTGTTCGCCTTTTGCAGGCGTAAAGTGGCTTGTTTTGTCGCTACCATTTTGGCCCTGGTTTTAAGAGCTATTTTTTTTGCCGTAAAAGGCTATTCAGCTGTTTTTGTTCTAGGGCAAAAACAGCTAAGAAAAATAGCTATAATATGGCCCTCGGGCTTAAAAAGCAATTTTTTTTGTTCTATCGCAAAAAAATAGCTCTTTCCGCCCTAGAGCCAGAGCTAAAATATCAAAACAAGCTACTTCACGCCTGGAAAAAGTCACTGAAATGAGTCATTTTCCTCGTAGGTGCGATAAAAAATTATATTTGTATCTAGGCCCCGAAGGAGGTTATGTGTGTTATCCATTCGTCAAAATAACCTCCTTTACGCCCTCGATATAAAATATACTATTTCGTCATAGCAATCGTAAATGGCGTCATTTACTTCCTCTTTTCCGGGAGCAAATGACTCTTTTTTGCCGAGCGGGGAGAAAAGTGTCGAAGACTCTCTGTTTGTTTAACCTGTTAACATAATAATGAAATTTGCTATTTCTGATGGAGAAAAAGTGATCAGGCCTCCTTATTGCTTGAATTTATCATAATAATAATAATAAAAGAAGTTTTCCGAAGCGGGAGAGGAAGTAAAGTGGGGACTCTCGGTTACTATAATTTATAATAATAATAAGAAAATAAAGCTTGGGAATAAATGAAGTCATTTTAATGTTTTTTTTTTTTTGCGCGCGCTGAAAGCGGTAATCTTGTCCGGAAAAAGGGGAATGAAATTTTGTTTGCAAAAAAACACGATAGATCATTTTTCCGATGTTTTTCAGTTATTTTGAACTCTATTTAAGCAAATTGCATCGATATTTTTGTTAACGTTTAGATTTAATTAATTTTTTTGAGAATCATCATGAGAATTTTCAATATGCCGAAATATTCATAATGAATTTTGAAATTAATTTATTTGTATGCGGGCTCAGACAGGGAAGTTTACTATCACAACCTCGCCATCGGCTCGGGTCACAATTCTTCACGCAGGTTAGAATAGTATGCTTTCCTCCCTAGGTGCGCAATGCTAATATTATGATATGATAATAGTATGGCCCCATTTCCTCCCGCTATGACGGAAAAAAGTATGTTCACCTAGAAATGACCTCTTTTAATCCCTTGGTGAACAATATTCTAATTCTACATTAGTTATTTAGTTTTCACAGTGCCGAGAAGCTTCGAAGAATGAACGGCAGCGAGCAAAACGTCAGAGTTTGTCAGGAGCTGCTGTTTTCCCACCACCAGATGGCGCCACCGCTTTTGTCGTAGGTCCTACGCTCGTGCTTCTCGACAGTATCTCCGGCTTCCCCACGAATACTCGCTGCGACACGGCACGCTTAGCAGTTCTAAAAGAACTGTCAGTTAAAATATTTATTGTATATCAATCATAAAACGTATTCAACAAGTTATATTTCAAGTGAAAAATTTGTGAGGCATAAACAAAGCAGAAGTGCAATATTTCAATTGCATTTCGAGTTGACACACTGCTCGTCACCCATTTTTAGAGGTTATACTGTATTAAAGTTGAGATTGACACAAAGCAGGAAGACACAGAGGCAAAACACACACAAATGGCGACAGAAACGTGTTGTTACTTGAAGAACTGTCTTTGAAGCTGTCTGTTTTTTGGATGATGGTGAGTTTAAACGATTTTTTGTATTAAGCAGGGAAATCTGAAGCGCTAGCTGAATATAACGAACGTCCATACTCGATATTTCGGCTTTGTTAGAGGTTATATTGCCTGTTTTTTGTTGAAAGACACGAGTTGAGTATATAAAAATAAGCAAAGTCAATATTTATGACTATTAGGTGGTTTATTTGGCCATTCACTAGTTTTTGGTCGTGCAGGGGTAACGACAATCGTGCAAGCAGTATAGGCCCACTGGAATCTGTCGTTTTACGGTATAATTTCTAATTCACAACCAAAACATTCATCTGAAACGTTGATTTTTTTTTAGTCCGCGAAATTGTTCTTTTTAAAACTTTTTTTTTTCGACAATATTGATTTTTTACAACATCAATTTATCTTTAAAAAAAAATTCATAACAATTCCAGACTAAGTAGTGAGAAAAAAGTTTTTAAGAGAAAAAACTGGGACGGCTCAAATCAGCTGATCGAGTGCCGCCATTTTGGAGACAGAATCGTTTTAAAAACATCGTACTAGAGATTAATTTCATAATCTAAAAGTTTAAATTAGAATTTGGATATAAAAAATGATAAAAAAATGCTGGAATTGTCGAGTAAAAAAATTAAAAAGAACAATTTTTTATAAAAAATATTGTCCGGTCATGTCGATAAGTACGCTCGCGAATTTACCTTGCTCAAAAAATTGAGTCGAGTCGTGAACGTCAACACAAGAAGTCGCATCATCATCATCATCATCATCATCATCACCATCATCATCAGGAAGCAAAGGAATAAAAATATTGAATCCGGGTCACTGGTTCACAAATTCTGCACAAAAGTTTTGCTGATGACGAAATAATTATTCTGATTGTGAATAGTGATGACGAGGCATGTCTCTCTGGTCGATAATGATTATTAGCTACATCGACACGCGACATTGTGACATATCTTCATAGCAGGTACCTGCAAACCGAACAACTTTATAAAAAAACCAATTGGGACGATAAACAAAAGCAGAAACAAAAAAAAGCGTTCTACAGGGGGAAATAGCCGACACTTCATTTCCTGTCATTTCAAATTCATCTATAAATTGAATTTTACTGACCATTCACAATTTCAATTTCACAACCACCTTTAAATCACATTTTTTGCATTAAACAAAAAAAATTTCATCATTTAAAAAATAGAAAAAAATTTTTTTCACCTTAAAAATTGTCGGCTTTATTCAATTTTAATACTTGAAAAGTATAATAAGAATTTTTTTGAGGTTAAAAATTGTCAAATTAGTTTAATCGACATTAAAAAAAAATTTTTTTTCAAGTTGGTAAAATTTATAAAACGGTCGAATCTAAAGTAAACAAAAAAAATGATTGTGATAAAAATATTGCAATGATTTTCCACCCATTATAATTAATTAAATGTCACCTATAGTGGCCTAAATTAGACAGATTTTGAATTAATTATTGAATAAAAAATCTGAAGGGGTATTGATATAAGTATATATACAAGAGGTTTGCGAAAAAATTAAGAAAATCGTGTGTACAAAATTGAGGGCCGATAAGGTGCGAGAAACGACAGGAGATAATTACCAATGTGAATGAGTAAATTGTAGGTAGTAGATAATAGACGTGTGTTAGATGTGAGTAAGGTAGACTTTCCGCTTTAAGTACACGCTGTTGCGAGCTGATGTGTTGACTGCTGTCTCGTTACTGCAACACGTATTCTAACTGTAAAAACCACATCATCCAACTAACCTATCGAAATTTTTAACACTCTCGCCATCATTGATCTATTTTTGATCACCGAATATTTTATTTCACTTCATCAGCAATTAATACCACACTTTTTCTCAAATAAATAACAAATATCCGTTGATACCCTTAAAATTAATTTGTAAAAAACATGCTTAAAGACTTTTTTTCATTTTTTGTGATTTTTTTTCTAGTTTTTTTGACGATAACTCGGTAAATAAGAGAGATAATAAAAAATATTATATAAAACTTAAAAATGTAAAATTAAATTTTTTACAAAAATTATTAAATACATTTTTTTTTTATTAAATTTTGAAAAATTAAAAATTTTTTGAAATTTTGTATTTTTTAAAATATCTTGAAAACACAACAAGTTATTAAAAAAATTACATCTACATTTTTTTATAGCAAATAAAATTTTCGATTTTTTTAACTCTTAATAATATTTTTCATTATTTTTTTATTTACCAAGTTATGTAGATAAAAAATTAAAAAAAAAAAAACAAATCCCGCAATCTCACCAAGAAATTCAGGAAAGAAAAATTCCAATTTTCTAACGCCATATTTGAGATGGCACTTGTCACATGCATAATCAATAAGTAAGAAATATTGTTTTTGAAAAAATGACGGCAACAAAAAAAAAACGTCATTTATCTCATATTTCAAAAAAAAAATTTTTTTTTTTCAATTTTTCAATACTTACGATAAAAATATGTATTTAATTGTCCACAAATAATCAAAATGCATCATAAACCACGAAATAAAAATATTCAAAATACTTAAACTTACCTTCTGCGTCGGAGGGATGAATTTAAGCCGGGTAATCCAAATTGTCCCTTAGGAATGACCATGCGAGCATTGCCCTGAGCAGGCCTGGAGCCTCCGTGGGCCTGAAGTTGACTCAAATGTGCAGCATAGCCCTCGGTAAGAATAGTGGCGAGTGTCTGATGTTTCTTTGACACTTTTCCAACGATAATAATTTGATTTGGCTTGAGATTAACGGCCGTGTACACGGCAATGTCCTTGCTGCTGCCGTAAGCCTGGTGTATAATCACCCGATGCTCCTGAATCAGGTTATTCAGGTAGGCGGCTTTGTGCCCGAGTGGATCTCGAGACAAACCGTCGGCAAAGGACACAAGTCCATGTGGGAAATTGTGCTGTGACAGCCAGGACACGACTTTTTGCTGCTGCATGTCAGGCCGCGCTGTGATATAAATTATCAGGTAGCCGAGCTCCTGCCAGTGCCTGAATTAAAACGAAAAATGTATTTTAACAATCCTCAGGATAGAAGTAAAGTAATTTTAATTTTACCTGACAACATCGACTGCTCCTGCACGAACTTTTGGGTCTCTTCCCGTCACCGACATGCTCGCAGTGAACGAACCGTCAATACTGAATACTATACACTCAGTATTTGGTGGAATTACTGCCATAAAAAAGTCCACAGATGTGTGATCACCTCTGTAAAAATTTTTACAAACAATATTTTATGAGATTTTTAAATTTAAATAATATAATAAACACTGATAAGTGCGGTAAACGTTTTAAAAAAAATTTCTATTTATAATTTGATATTTTTATTATGAAATTTCTGGTCTAAAATTGTTAAACAAAATGTCTGTTATGTTAAAAATTATTTAAACCTAAGAAATTGCATATTAGGAATGATTAAAAAAGCGTAGAGCAATTTTTACGTTATTTTCAGTAGTACAACCTACGTTGAGTCAGCCGATACGGTAATTTTTGAGTTTTTGAATTAAATTAAATTTTTTATCGAATTTTATGATGTTTAATAAAGAATATAGTTTTTTTTTTATGTTTTCTCAAACTTTCAGAGGGTTTACGTCTTAAAAATGGCGGAGTTTTCGGGATTTTTTCGGTTTTATCTAGATAACTCGATAATTCCGCGAGATAATGAAAAATGCTATAAATCTAAAATATTAGGAATTTTAATTCTCTAAAAACAGTGTAGAATACATTTTTTGTGTATTTTGTTGCATTTATGAGATATTTTGAATTTTCAAATTTTTGAAAAAATTTTAATTTTCTCAAAATACGAAAAACTTTTATTATTTATCGAAAATGATTTAATACTAAAAGAAAATAATTATTTAAACAAATGAGATATTGTGTCACTAGTAGCAAAAAAGCGTACGGCGACTTCTTCCTGTTTTAAGTAGTATAACCTACGTTACGTTAGCCTGAAATGATTTATTGCCGATAACTCGGTAACTAAGCGAGATAACAATAAATATTATTCAAGTCAAACTATTCGAAATTTTATGTCTTACAAAAGACAAAAAATAAAATTTTTCCATATTTTACCTCATTTTCAAATTAATTTGAAAAATCAAAATTTCAAAAAAAACCGATATCCCAAAAACTAAGAGAGATGAAAAAAAGTTGATTCAACATTTTTTGTAAAAAATTTAATGCCGAATCATTTAACTTCCATGATATTTTGCAATATTTCGCTTATTTAACGAGTTATCGCTAAAAAACTAAAAAAAAATCACCAAAAAACGCACAATTTCTATGAGTCTTATAAAAATTTCTTTTAAAAATGTTTTTTTTTTTTTTTTTCACGTCAACTAAACATCCCAAAACTTATTCTAAATACAAATAATATTTATTAATTTTAGTTTTAAAACTTTGTTTTTTAACGCAATTTTCAACCGGAAAATTCTAAGAAAATAAAACTCGATTTTTTATTGCTTTCCGATAGTGTGCTATAACCTCTTAGATATAAAATCGTAAAACATTCATTTTTTTACAGCTTACCTGACTACCATTTTTATCGGATAAAGCCCATAAGACAAAGCTTTTTCATCTGGAATTCTATAAGTGATTCTTCCATTTTTATCGGTGACCTCGGTCGATAAATAAGTCCACTCGCCTGCGGGCACGTCTTTCATCACATGAATGTCGACCCTTTCACCTGCAGAACAATAGGTAATACACATCTATGATTAATTAATTGCTACAGATATACAAAGGAAGTCATTAATTACCGATCGAGAGTGCTTACCCGTCAATGCAATGACATCGATGGGGCTGTACATGAAGCGAGCAATCAATACCTGAGGTGTACCTTCACGAACTATCACGTCATTTGCTCTGTGATTGGCAGCCACATTCTGAAAGCAATTTCACCTGTCATTTCTAATAGTAAACCGTTAAAAATAATAACAATACAATTTTGTCCCTAAATAATTTTAATTCTAATCAAATAAATAACCTAAACCATGTACATCATGAATCGTGATGAAAACCGCGCTAATCAAAATGGCGGCCAACTCCACATCGTATTTTAAACAATTAATTAACTGCACTTCTGTGAATATTATCGCAATTAAATTACGCAATTTTCATGAGAAAATATGAGAGAATTGAATAAAAAATTTTTTAATGCAAAATTAATTTTTTTCCAATAAGCGATTTAGAAGTGAAAATTTCTCTTTTTTTATTTGCTTTTTTTTTATTTTCAATACCTTTATCCGTGCTAATTTTCCGTTAATTTAACATCAAACGTACTATATAATCGGTTGTTCGCGTTCAAAGACACTTATCTACAAAATTATTTGCAGAAAAGATTGATAGGATTTCAAAAAACAAATTTTCTAAATCTTTATCAGAATGTGCCTGATTTTTTCACCGCATAAAATTGTGGCCATTCCGGAGTCGTTAACAAAAATATTAATTATTGAAAAATTGTTATTTCGAGAAGCAGATAAAGATGGCCATGTGCCAAAGTCAATTGTTGCATGAAAATAAGATTTCCCTCAATGCTAATTTTTCCTCAACACGAATTACTAAAATGGTCACAATCACTCTAGATTTTTCACTTTCTACATAAATATAAAACCCTTTCTTGTCTTGATTTACCTTAAGTTTAACTGAAGTTCGTTTCTTATTCCACTTTTCACGGGGTTGGCCCGGGCGAAAACAGGCAAGTTCTTTCTCTTCGCCACCAAGCATTGGCAGATCAAAACGGCCAATTTGTCGCAATATAAAGGCAATTACATCCGAGGACTCCCAATAACTTGCGTGGAACAGATGTGGCAAGGCATTAGTCGGAAAATTAGCTAAACCCTCTGGACAGTAAAGTGCATAATCCATTCGTTTATTGCCCCACCATTTCTGAGTCACTGTGGGGCAGAAGAAGAAATTTAAAATTTTGCCAGTTAAACGAAGCGAAAACATTGACTTACACGATGACACGGCCTGAAAGGGTACATTGTCAATGAGACCGGACATAGTACTCTGAATAGAAATGTCAGACATCCTTCGCAGATGCTGCAGGGGCGTTGTCGGTGCTGTCAAACCCTCGGCAAACATCTGTGGATTCGTTTGAATGGCTTCAACTGCAAAACAAATGATCGATAGACCTCATTCTGTTTTGGACAGTTAGTGTCGTGTACTTACGCAAGTAATAGGGCTGGCCATTTCCCAAAGGATATTTCTGATATCTCGCTACGATAACCGGAGGCAGAAGGGAAAATCGCGCCGAGATAAGTGGCTCCAGTCGCGCAGCAACCGGGTCAGTAGGGTGAAAGAGGTTATACACTTGGTTAACTGCCGGCCTGGCAATATTACTGCTCTTCTCGTTACTTGAAGTCACTTTTCTGTATGCAAGAACGAGCGCCAAGGGACTCCCCATCATAAAGAACTCACTAACTTCAAAATCCAGCTTGCATTGTCCTGAATGATCGCTGAAAAGAACAAAAGATTTAACATTGAAAAAAATAAAAACTTTTTTCCCCCGTTAATATTAATTCAGGAAAAAAAAACAAAACAACATTGAGACAATTATTCTTCAAAATTAATTATGATACATCAAGATAAAACAAACTACAGTCATTATCCGCTAAATTATTTCTGTAAAACAGTCGTAAAAAAGTCCTTTAGTTTCTCCAACGTTAAGATTAAGTTGAGTCGTTCAAAACAGATTGAAAGAAAATTAATTATACAGTACAAGTGTTAAATAAAATATTTCCATATATTTGAACTCAATTCAAACATTTAATTTTTCAGAAACTAAGAACAGAACCAAAGTAAAAATTTAAAAGCATTCATAAACAATATTAGATATTAATATATAAAATTTGACATTTCCGATAATTATTTCTTTTTTTAACCAATTTTTCATGAAAATATCTGTAAAAAAATCCAAACTTTGTGTTTAAATAGTCGTTATTTTGTCAAAAAATTCCAAATTTACATATTCTTCTGATTAATACCTCGAATTATCAATCCAACTAAGAAAATCTGACCTATTTTTTTAATTTATTCTGATAAAATCTAAACCTAAGATATATCTCGCGGTCAATATTTCTACAAATTTTTACTTAGTGCCATTGTAAACTCAGAAACTGTCATTAAAAACATCAAGGCTCTTTTTTTTGTAAAATAAAATGCCTTTTCAGAAAGAACAATTCATAAAAAGGTCTTTTTTCAGCCTGCCAACTGGATGTAACTTCTTTAACGACTTTTTAAAAATTAATTGAATATTACATACCTCGTAGATGACGAGCGACGACGTGGTGTAGGTGCACTCAGATGTTTTCCATCCTCAGAAGCGCCATTATCGCCCAGATTATCATTCTCTAAAATACTGTTTTCACTGTCATGCCTCGACTGATACTGAACGGATCGACAGAGCGCATCGTACGTGAGAATAGATCCAACAGAATCTCCAACAAATGATATCTGTCCAGCAAAACCTCGACCCTCATCACTCTTGAGAAAGTCAGCATACACCTGATTAGCCCCGGCGATCACCTTGGACACAGCGTCGTGATACTCGGGGGTGGAGCACGCAAGCAGGGGAATCGATCCGATGGGAATAGTGTCGTGAGTGACGGGCGGAGCGTCAACACACGAGGGCGACACGTCGAAACTGTAGGGACTGAGGCTGGACAAGATCCCGAGAGCCTCGGTGCAGATTGACGGGCAGGAAACGAGCCTTATGGCCACGTGACCAACCACAGTTGGATAGTGCTGCCTCATAACCGACTCGAAGGCTCCCTTGAACGTTGTTATATCAGATTTCTTAGCAGTCAAGTCGGCATTGGCGTCCAGCACACTTCCCGCGTGTATAACGATGAGTAGCACAGTTGTTCGACATGGCTGGTGGGTGGGAGAGTGCTGCGGAGACGCTGGACACGACATATCGATGCTTGCCGACGATCGAATGTGTAATTTTCGATTGCTCCGCTCGCTCGCTACTCGCTGCAAGTACGAATGCGAAAAAATACTGTCCTCATGTCTATCCGAGGCCTCAGTCGGAGAAATTGAGTCGTCTTTATCCGTGAGCAGATCCAGGGAACTCCACTTTGCCAAGGAAGTGTTGTCGTCAAAGTGTTCTGCAATAATTCCAACAATTTTGAGATTAATTTAGGCAAAATTGAGTGAAAAGACAGCAGGGAAATTGTATTTTGAGTGGAAGCACATGCTTACTAGATCCTAACCTCCTACCTCGGCGTATTTCTGGTACAACCATCCCAGCAGCTGTGTGAGCAACATCAAACAAAAATACAAAAGAAAAGTAGAAAAAATAATAAAAATAAAGTATAAAAGCCATATCATGACAATAAATAATGCAAGCAGCAAGTCAGACACGCTTTCGATTTGATATGTATTGGTCGTGCTAGTTTCTAATTTCATTTGCTATTCCACGCGATGCTTATAATAGACATTAATTAATTTGTATATATGACGTGATTGTATCCGCGCGCGTGACTACTTTCGATGCATATATATAACAACGTCGTTAATTATTAGAAAGATAATTGAATTTCAGATTTGTCCTGCTAAATCGAATAGCTTTAGAGTAGCTGAACGATATTGATCTTATTCATGCTTTAGCCATGTTTAAATTAATTCAACTCATTGAATACGACATTTAGATGGGGTATTATTATATTTATATACCTTGACAGTCGAAGAATTCATCTTCACTACCAGATTCAGACTCACGAACAATACTCTCCATTCGCCAATTGGCTATCTGCATGTCGAAACTCTTTGCCGAGCTTGGAGAGTGTAATGAGTGACTGCTGTGCTTCCATATTTTCTTCTTTTCTACCTTTTCCTCGATTGATCTGCAATCATTCAATATGCTCAGTTAAATATAGTTTGTAGCTTCATAAAAAAATTTTAATCAATTGTTAATCGATATATATCTGATTTGTGTGACATTAGAAAATTATGTTTTTCTAACTCAAGGACATACATGCCTAAATCAGTCAAATGCTGAAAAAATTATAAAAATTATTGACCCTTTGTGAGCTGCAATATTAAATGCCAAAGTTGATTTGTTTTACACGTAAATCCTATCCCCAGTAACTGTGAAAGTGATATTTCTGGTAATACCGCAGCTTATAGTAATAAGAATTTATACAAAAATTGGTGATTAAAAAAAAAAAAATAGTTTTAAAAGCAATAGAAGTTTTTTTTTTTAATTTTTTGACCATTTTGTAGAGTTATTATGATAAATGAAAGTGCAGATACGCACGAAAAATAATATCTATAGATATACATTTAACATGTAAAATAAGGGTGGAAATACGCATTTAGCGAAAGTAGAAACAGACAAAATCTCAACTTTTTTATGGTCAGACAGGCTTAAGTCATGTACGTCCTTCAACAAAGTATATTATTGGATTTGAATATTTTTTTTTATTTAAAAATAAAAAATGTAAAAAGTTTATAGAAAGGTTATCGGTCAAAAAAGCGTCAAATTTCACATAATATTTTGTATAAATATAAATATACAGAATAAAAATTTTTTTTAATGTCAATTTTTAATATATAAACACAAATTTCAGTATTTTCACACAAGTACGAAAATTTTATATTCAATTAAATCCCTGTTAACTATGAGTTTTATAATGTTTAATGGAGATGAATTTTTTATTTCCTTCTTCAAAGTTTTAAAGAGATATATATTCCTTAGAAATTTCACGGATGTGATTATAATTTTCAGTTTTTTTGCCGATAATTCGATAAATAAAAAATATAATGAAAAATTTTATAAGACTTAAAATACAGAAAATTTTGATTTCTATAAAAAATATTTTATACACTATTTTTATATCTAGTCTTATTTTCGAGATATTTCAAAAAATAACAATTTCAAAAAAACCATTAATATCTTAAAAAACTGAGAGAAATACAAAAAAAATTTTTTTCATAACTTTTGTAGGAGATTTCATCTTTTATCATTTAATTCTAATCAAATTTTTTATTATTTCACTTATTTAATGAGTTATTGCCAACAAACCAACAAAAAAAAAATTCAAAAAACCGTGATATTTTCAATAATAAATATACCCGTTTAGAAAAAAAAAAATTTATTTCTCAACTAAACATCCTAGAATTGCTAGTTTAAATGCTTCAATATATACAAGAAAAATAGTAAAAACATGTTTGCATTACCTATATAGATAAATTAATCGATATTGTGTCAATAAAAGGCGTTTAAATACCTATAAAAGCAACGCTATCTAACCGAAACTTCATACCAAGTCAACTCGCCAACTTTATTCCAATAAATATTCATTGGCATGCATACAGTCAAGTTATTCCAAAACTTACCTAGGCGGCAGCGCAGTTATCGGCGAGTCATCGGGACTGACATCACCTTCAGAATTGGCACTGGTATTAATAGCCGGAATTTCCGAAGGTTTCCTAATAGCCGGAGGGCTCTGAGGGTCTTCATTTTTCTCAATACTCCCTAGAGCAGCTAAAGTTTTAGCCGCATCGGCGTCCTGAGCTGTAACACTGACATTTCCATCACCACTACTGTCTTCCAAGGTTTCGCCACGCTGTGCGGCCTCTGCCGCGGCCATTTTGCGTTGCAGATCTAGCTGCGTTTGTCTCTCAATCTCCCGAATGTCCTCCATCGTCAAGCCGATCCACTCGTCCTGCCAGGCCCAAGCTTGTCGATGAGCACGCAGCATGACTTTCCTCAATGCTGTGCATATATCAAACAATCGTCAAAACACCCGGGAAATTCATCTCAACGATGCATAGCCCGTTAAATTAATAGTTATATTGAATATTTTCATAAATAAAAAGTTTTATTATGAGTATTTTACAGTCAAGAAGGAAACTATTTCAGCAACGAATCAGAGCCGTTCATTGAAATGAATTGAAAACGTGGCAATTATGTTTAAAAAAATGGCGATTTGTTGAAATGGTTATAAACCGGAGTGAAAAATATCCTATAAAATTGATTAAAATAGAGTATAATTATAAATTGAGTACTTAAAATTCATCAAATATTCTAGAAAAAATATACGCATTTATGCGTACACATAATCTCAGCGTCAAACAACGTTGCCACGTTTTATCATGCAATGGTGGGCCTCTCAGCTGTCATCTAGATCTCCGTGAGCACGTCGGTACAAAAATATTAATTTCACCACCGTTTTTTTTACGACAGGATCATATAATCACGGTATCAAATTATTCGCAAATGTCCAAGATTTAATATCCTAGTTTTTCTTTGCAATCCTTTGCCTACAACATATTTTTTTCTACTGATTTCTGAAGAATTGCTTCGAGTTCCAGCAAGTTAACACGGGATAAATAGAACTTGAAAAATTAATTTTCTTAATTAAAATGACAATAAAACATCTCAAGTTTGCCAGGTGGTGCGAATCGACTTGTATTATCTTACATTGTAATTTAGGTCAATTCCTTTTTTGAACGATTTTGGGCTATACATCGTTAAAAAGTCAACTTATTCGTAAAGAACAACTCACCCACATCGTGGATAAACTTCTCCAACTTGGTTTGCATGCCCCAATAGCGAAATTCAACGCGACATAACTTGTAGGCACACATAAGAGATTTGCCTAATGCTGTAGGCTGTGATTTGCCCTGTAAATAGTTCATTAAATATCACATTACTACTCCTAAAGTTCAATTTATCGCTTTGTTACCTTAACTTCCGACCAATAGTCCTCCAGCCAGTCCTCACTGAGTGGTCCCCTGCCGGTTTTTTCTGAAACAAACAGCTTGGGATCCTCCTCCTTGACGTAATCCGTTCCAAACAGTGGATCCTTGACCACATCAATAACATCAACGATCCTATTGCGTAAATCACTGCCCGACAGCTTGAAAACATTATCCTGATGTCCATTGTCAGGAAAATAGTAGGTTTCAATTTCCACAGAGAATTTTTCCACAAATGGACTGCCATATCGTGTTTTTGTATAGGGATAAGCATTCCAAGCCTCCTCGGTGGCTGCCAGAGCTGATTTAGGCAGCAGACTCTTAAACCATCCGGGCAGGTGACTGCCTACATGATAGATTTTGTGGGTATACTGTCCACTGCCACCAGGACCATCCACGTACGGCTCATTCACAAGGATTTCCACTCCACTTCCAACGCCCTTGCTCTCCTCGCGTGATTTTTTCTATACAAAAAAAACAGTTAAAAAAGGCTTTTCATCATGTTTGAAGGGTTTTGTAGTCAAGTAAATAAAATTGAGTAGATTATTTACCGCTATCATGTAGAGCTGAGCTATTCGATACTCCTCGACAGTGAGGGGAAGTGGTATCCTGTACTCCTTGATCAGCATTGTGCTTTATTTCCGCCAATTTTCAACAGCTTTATCGCATCTCTAAAAATATAATAATACAAAATATGAAAACAATACTTGAGACATAATAGACGTGAAAATGGAGATAAAGAAGCGCATCAAGTGCATCAACTGTGTCTGAACGAGTTTACAGAACGACACTGCCTGTAAAACAATATATAACCTCATTTAAAATTTCTCACCTTGTTCCACAATTTCACTCTGCACAATGCTTCAATTAAATAAAAATATTCCAGTAGAATAAAATAAAAATTAAGGTCATTCTAATATAAATAATTTGTGTAAGATAAAAAAAATGTCTTTTAGCATAATGATTTTTTTTTTTTAATTGTTAGAACACAGAGTTAAAAAATTTCCATTGAGGATTTTTAAAATGAGTTTTAGTGGATAAAAATAGTGTGAATGCTTTCACGACGAGGATACCCTCGCAATTGACAGAAGAACTTGATCGTACTCTCCCTCATGTCGGCCTGGCATTGGCGCCAGCGCAAGCGCACAAATATCAGCCTGTGTTTTGCTTTGGCGACCCCCGCGGTCTAGATATTTATTTAGCCATAATATACGAACTAGGGATGCGCCAACACAACTTCAACGTCACCAGAGAAGTCCTCACGAACAATGACAAAGAGGACGACGACGATGAGTTGCTTCTAGGTTAGGTTGACGTGCCTGTGACACTTCAACACTCTGCCTCGCGGCAAAGTTAAAAAAACCTGAGCTTGAGATGTGTCCTATTGATCGTGCCACTCGCGCAGATGCACATATACAAAGTCTAGACAAAGATAAACAGGTTAAACGTTTACATTGTCCAAATTTTTATTTCGAAAATCCGTTAAGTTTTCGACTGGAACGATCGACGGATGGCGCTGCTGCTGCTGCTGCTGCTGGCGTTTGGATCGGGAACTTCGTAGCCGTGCGGGGGCACGGCATTTCTCTTAGGATTATGAAAAAATGAATGATTTCCATCACCCCAAGGAAAACGCTGTTGTAAAAAATTAATTTACAGTAAAGAAACGGTTGGAAATTCGACATTTTTTACTTTTCGCTTGATGTACATTGCGGGATATGGCAGATATTCCGGTCGGGGCTTTTTGTTTTCTTCAGCAGACCTCACATAAGTCCAAACGGCCGTTACAACAATTACCGGAAACATGCAGAATGATAAAATCCGCCAGAATTTGTATTTCCGGGTGATTCCTGGTACATTAGGTGCTTTTTAGACGAGAAATATGCGAAAACGGAAGCTATGTTTGTATACCTGAATCTGACGTTGACGTAGGGGAAATAATGGATGTAGAATTAGTTGAGATTTTGGGTTTTTGAGGTTCTCGAAGTATTTCCGTGCATTGATTGGCAGTAGGGCCCTCGTAGCACGGATTATACAAGTGAGATTTGTTTTCAGGTTGTTTTGGCGTTGACTCAACTCTTGGGCACTGTTCCTGACTGTAATAACGCATAAAAAAACGCAGGAAGAAAGAGTTAATCATGTTGAAAAACCTTTAGAGTTTGTGAATTTAAATGTAATTTATGTTTTTAATTGGTTTTTAGTATTTAAATTCAACAGTCGTTTGTTCCAGTCATCAAAAGACTTCTATTCAATATGTAACGGCGTATTTTTTTGTTTATGTTTTTAGTAACTCAGTAAATTAGCGAGATAGCAAAAAATATTATTCAAGTCAAATAATTTGAAATTTAATTCTCTACAAAAAAGTTGAATAAATTTTTGTTATATTTGTTTCATTATTGAGATTTTTTTAAAAATAAGAATTTTCAAAAAAATCAATGAGTAATATCTCAAATTAAATGATGAATTATTTATAGATTAAAGAAAAATTTTTTATTACTTTGCTTATTGATAAATAAAGAAATAAAAAGATTTTAATTTAAACGATTTTACGTAACAAAAACAAATAATGTATTAAAAAACAGAAAATAACAAATATTAAGATCACAAATTTGATGCATATCCAAGCGTCAAAAATTGAATTTAAAAAATAAAACCAGTGGACTCTTTGTCGCATTTTCTCGTAATTATAAATTAAGGTCCACCAATTTTATTTTTTAAATAATTGAATTTTTCATGTTTGAGCATGCTTCAATTTTATGATATTAATGCTTATTATTTTCTGTCTTTTTCTACTTACATTATTTACTTTTGTTAATGAAAAACCATTCAAATTAAAACTTTTTACCTTTTTTTTTTTATTTTTTCTATATTTCAACTTTCTAAAATAACACCTCATGCCCTTTCAATAAAATTTTAACACTATGCTACATTTTTTGTGATAGTAAAAACACCAAAAATAATTTTAATCTAAATTTTACATCTGAATTCCATTTAAGGCGGTTGGAACGTATATCTATACGTAAAAAGTCTATTTCCAACTTTGAAACATTTTTTTAAAGATAAATTAGTTACTTATAAAACTACATTCCAAATATTAAAGCAAAGAAGTTAGAAGTTTTGCTCTTTCGGGAGCAATTTTGCTCCCGGAAAAGAGGGAGTAAAAACTTCATTTACTCCCGCTATGACGAAATAGTACATTGTTCACCAAGGAAGGAAAAGAGGTCATTTCGACCGTGAAAAATTCCCTACCAAAATAACCTCTTTTGCATCCTGAGGTAAACATACTATTTTTCGTCGTAGCGGGAGAAAATAGAAGTTTTGCTCCCGCTATGACGAAAAAAATATTTTATGACTCAAAGCTGGAAATGGTTTTTTAACGTATAGAAACGCTCCAACCTCCTTAATACTGTAATATCATCGGTAACATACTTACAAAGAAACAAACATATAGATCAAGTTAAATAAAACCGTTTGAAAACTAAAAAACAAACCACGAAAACAGTGAGATATGCAAAAGAGTATGTTCAAAATTTTGAAGGAAAAAAATTTTTTTTCATTAAACGTAACGTCTTGAAACTCATTCTAGATAAGATTAACCTCAATGTACCATATGAATGAGATAAAGTTTTTTTAGGATTAGTTACATGGCATTGAACTTAAGAGAAGACAATTTCGTTTAACGATTTTTTAACGACTTTGTTGATGTATATAATCCACTTAGATAACCCATCTTACAACTAGGATTCACTACAATAATAATTTTTTACTCGCTAGCGATTTTATGTCCTGGAAAATTTCCAGTCGATAAATATCCAAAAAAAAGACACGCTATTTCAGTAAGTTATGACGACCCTCGACCAGAAAAACAACTCTATACCAACATATAAAATTCTACGCTCTAAAACACGTTCAAAGCGTGTGATATAGACATAAAAATATACATTATGCACGAGTAATAGTTTTACATGAGTTATCTTCTATTATAGTAGCATCAAGCAATACTCATAAAAACGACCCAAATCATCCCCTAGGACACTCCGAGTGTCGTCAAAAAATTTCCCAGTCGTGATTTGAATTTTTAAACGATAATAAGTAGTATAACCATTGTTGGCTTACGTGACGGAAAAACTGATTGAACCCCCTCCTCTAAATGCTCTGACGTAAAATTGAACCTTTGGAGAACTGCAGATGACACTTTTCCAAATGACACAACTTAAAAATTTAAATATTTCATGAATAACCTTTTACTAAAAAAGGACACGTACAGTGAAAAAAATAAAAAAACAAGGATTCAATTAAATTTAAAATGATAAAACCGTGTTCAACGCGTTATTTTTTATTTTAAAAATGTATGCCAATTCGTTTTGAAATTATCATTTATCACCATATCCAACTAACAGGAAGTAAGTATCTATCCATGAGTTTCTTTTTTTTTTCTTGATTTTTTCCGCAAGGTATTTTGACAAAAAACCGATAAAACCAAACTTTAAATTTTCAAGAATATTGACGAACAATAAATTACTATTCAGCAGTACCAAATTTTGTAAAGGCCAATATAAAATCGAATGAAATCTCGGCGAACCGAGAATCGAAAGCAATATGGTCGCCGGCGGTGACATTCAGTGCAGGAGACGTGGCACCGTCGGTGAGATAAAAAAAAAACATTACACAAATATTTCTCGGATAGCGCAGATTCATTTTTACAGTGGATCATCGCAGCTTTTATGTAAATTGAAAAAAAACAAACAACAATTTTATGTTTACACGACTAGGTTATGTATATGCACACAATAGAGATCAGCTGACGCGCAGTTGCCACGTTTTCGTATGTGTCCGAGAATTCACCCTTGAAATTCAACAATTCGCAGTGGCCAATCAGAGTTGAAGTCAAATTAATAGATTTCTTCAACGGCGGAGCAAAAACGGTCGTTTTCACTCCGCTTGTGAGGATCGAAAATGAGCAATATTCTCTATCGAACTGAATAAGCAGAATGAAAACGACTATTTTCACAGGCGAAAATAGGCGTTTGGATATCTTATAAAATTGAAAACACCTCAGCTTCACCTCGGCATTCAACTTTACACTCGGTTTGCAAACGCCTGTTTTCGCACCCGGTCCACAATATATATACCGTGAATTCCTGCCCTCGCTTTCGGCTCGGGCAGTAAACTTTTCACGGTCGAAATGACCTCTTTTCCTCCCTTGGTGAACAATGTACTAATTTTAGAAGCTGAATTTATTCGCGGCGCGGAATCGCCAGTTTTCGCTCCTGGTGCACAATATACTAATTTTCAACTTCTTTTTTAAAATTTTATTAAATTTAAAATTTTATTAGCCCCTTATCTACTAAGTAATAATCAGACGATAAATTCCAATTAAGTTGATTGTTAATCTCCCTCTTTTTGATTGGTTTTACAAAAATAAAAATTAAATGAACGTACTTCGGTTTATGATCACTATATATGTATATACATATATCCGTGAATGTTTGAAATGACTCTCTGGCGTGGACACAAATTCCATATATGTATATATACCTATACTGTGCGGCGACAGAGGCTTCACGAAGCATCTATCCGTGTGCTCGATAACCTTTGGCATTTCTAGTGGATCTCAAAAGCCTCTGTCTCGAGCCGCGGTTGTTTGGCATTAATGAAAAATGTTAACCTATTATAGAGCTATAGCCTTTGACCTTACAATTGTTCTCGAGTGTTCTCGCGCGCCAAAGCCAGAAAAAAACACTCGGAAATATAAAATATCTCCCATGGAATTTATCGTCACATCCGAGAGTTTATGTAGCAAGTCGATGTACATAGTACTCTCCATCGATTCGCCCGGAACCTTCGTCGCGCAACGAGTGACGTCATTCAGACAGAGAAGGACCTCATGACGTCAAAGCCAAACTGGAAATCAACTGATGGATAAAAGATACAGACACATATCCAAATATTTTTTTTTTTCTTTCCATTATTTCTGTTAGACGTTTCGTCCATTTTTAACACAATTTTTCGTCGTGATTTTTTTATATATCTAGAGAATAATTAAATTTCCGGTGATTTGGCGCTTGAAAGAGTGGATAAAATTGACTGGGACGTCAATACCAGAATTTATTAAAAATACTTTGAATATTTGCTGGTGGACAAGTGTCAAGGCCAGCGTGTGTGAAACGTGTGCCGGCACGTGAATAATAATTATACCGAGAAGCCTGTGGATGTGGATTCATCGTCTTTTTTTTTAACTACAATTTTATATCACGACTTTCTTTGACATTGAGGGATATCACGTTGAAATTTTAGGGAAAATTCGTGTCATGTACTCACCGAATTCAAGCGGATGCTGTCGATTGTCTCCGGTATTGTTGTTCAATTGTGCCATGGATATGAGGAAGCACAATTGTTTCATTAATAAATCACTTGACACTCACATTGTCGCGTTACAACTCACGATTTTCACGTCCGTGTTGTTTTGTCTGCTTTTGCCGACTGTCATGTTGATATGACAGAGATCAGCTGCTGCGCACACCCATCGCGTTACAACTCACGATTTTCACGTCCGTGTTGTTTTGTCTGCTTTTGCCGACTGTCATGTTGATATGACAGAGATCAGCTGCTGCGCACACCCACGAATAGAATTACAATATGGCCGCCCACTAACACACATATATATCTACATATTTTCCCGCCAATGTCTTATTTAATGATATATCTATAAAATAGTATTACAAAAATACTGTCCGATTAGTTGAGAAAAAATTTGTATATATCTACATATTTTCCCGCCAATGTCTTATTTAATGATATATCTATAAAATAGTATTACAAAAATACTGTCCGATTAGTTGAGAAAAAATTTGGACTTATGACACTGTCAAGAAAATAAAACAGATTTCTAAAAAAAAAATCTACTTTAGTTTCAAAATGGCCGGCAGGTGGAGCTTAATCCCGAGAGTGACGACTTTTGACATCTAACGGCGAACTTTTAAACAAAATTTCAAACCTGCCGGTAATACATCGGCAGCAATAAAAAACCACTTGTGTAAAAACCAAAATGTTTACAATTGAAAAATATCAGTACAAATCGTTAAAACATGGACAATCAGGACATAAATATGGAATTGATACAAAAACAATTTCTCTGCTGCACTGCCATCGACAAAATAAGCATTAACGAGTATCAATTAAACGTGGAGACTCAAAAAGAGCTACTTAACCTCACTGTGTTCGACAAGTTGGTGCAAAAATTCCCGGTAAAACCGATGTATCAGCAGAAATTCTTGCGACAACTGGTGCAAAACAACAGAGAAGTCTCTGATGAACTTTACGAAGCATACTGTGGCTTTCTATCAACAAATGATACTTTATCAACGCACTACCGTCACTTTCTCATGTCACCCATATCCGCCCGGATTAACAGGATAATAATACAGGAGAGCAAGAGCATAATATCCGCGGGAACAACTGGACTGTGCAGTTGGCAGGTACTCAAATCAATATATTCCACGTTTAAACCTGAAAAAACCCTCAATTTCACTGGTTTTTCAGGCTGCCGAGGTGCTAGCCGAGTGGTGCCGGGTAAACAAGGACCAAATCCAGGATAAATCGGTCCTAGAACTGGGCGCTGGCGTTGGACTTGCTGGTCTAACAGTTATAAACATCTGCTCACCTAGCAAGTACACTTTTACCGACTGTCATCCCCGAGTACTCGAGCTGCTACAAAGCAACATTGATCTGCACTTGTCGACGTTATCAAATAATAACGTGCCTTGTCCTACCCAGGTTGAAGTGCTTGAACTCGCTTGGGAAGCGGTGGACGAGTATGCGAAGGAAAATCACAGAAATCCCGACGTCATCCTGGCAGCAGACGTTGTTTATGACCCCACAACGTTCCCGGCATTGATTGTAGCCCTGAAAACACTGCTCGGGGGACCGGGTGACTCCTATGCCATCATCGCAATCACCATACGTAACGGAGAAACAGTTGAGGCATTTAAACAGGCATTGGGTAAATATATTATCATCAAAATTGCCATTTCCAGGCGTTTAATTTACGATTTTCTCCAGTTGCTCGTGGACTTGTGTATGTGGAGGAGCCAGTGCCCAATCGAGAAATTTTTCTGCCATTAGAGGATGTACCTGTGGTGATATTAAAAATATTACCGGTTAGTGAGACTTAAAAAACATATCATCGAAATATTTTAATTGTTATCGATTGTAAATGTACAATTAATACGTATGAAAAAAAATAGATGAGAGAAAAAAACTTAACAATAAGTGCACTCCACTGGAATATTAACATTAATATTTTTTTAAAAAATAATTAATGCATGAAGTCAAATTAAAACCATTTTTTCTTAATCGCACGTTTTAATTTAACTTCAGACTCGTCAACGTCCTTATCAGCATCTTTTTTATGGCTTTTCTTTAAATATTTTGTCTTTTCCTTTAATTTTTTCTTTCCTTTTTGCGATGAAATTGACGACGATGCATCTGAGCCACTGCGATCTCCCTTTTTTGCTTTAAAAATAAAAACCCAAATATGAAAAAATTCATTAAAAAAACCGAAATAATTAAAATCACTAAATTACCTGTATACATCTCCATGTGCATGTTAATACTTCTATCCTCCTCAATTTCGCGTCTACGGTCCATTTCCAAGCACTCAACAATCTCACTGCGTCTCTGAACAATGTCAACGAGCCTCTGAATGAGACTTTCCTCTCGTTGCTTGTCGAAATCCGTTTTGGTGGCCTCTGGCTGACACATCAGACACCGGATTTGATACTCAACATCGGCATGCTCCTCCTCCAGACGTTGCTGTCGCTTGAGGAGCATGAGTTCGGCCTGGCGCCGAAATAGCTCGTTTTTCTCATTGACCAACGCAAATAAATCAAGCACAAGCTCGTCAGCATCATTGGTCAAGCTGCTGCTCTCATCATTGTCCCCACGTTCGCACTTTTCACGAATAAGATGCTCCAAACGGACACCCTGCTTTTCCAGACCCTGCTGCTGCAGCTCAATTTCGCCCAACTCGACCGTGACATCGCGCATCGACATCACCTTAATCCTACGGCGCTGCGGGGTAGGTCGTGCGGGCGCTGGTGCCTTCTTTCTCTTCCATTTTCCCTCTACACTCTTGTCCTGATAGACGTAACCCGAGTCCGACTCTGGCATCGACTGTCTACTGATGTTTGTCGCATTTTTACTCAATTTAACGTCCTCCCAAGACTGTTCACCGGTTGTTTGTGCGCTTTGAGACTCCTCGAGCGTGAGTTTGCGCAGCGAGAGATGCTCGGGAGTGCTTGAATCGAGCGGCGGAGGTGGTGCACGCCGCGATTTGCGCGGTTTGGGCATCGTTTTCACCGGAGAACTTTGTGCTGACACTGGTGGAGGTGGTGCAGGTCGTTTTCGGTGACTGCTGCACGTCGTATTGGAGCTAGAGCTCGCCAGAGAGCTGTTGGACATGTGAAAGTCATCGCGACTCGTCAATAGCCTTACAGGCGACATTTCCGAGCTCTTTGTGCGCGGTTTCGGCACGGGAGCCGTGATTTTCCCCGATTCTGTCTCCTCATCGCTTTCAGGCTCCTCGTCGTCACTCCAGAAGGGGTTCAAACTAATTTTTGGGGCCACCAGAACCCGCTTGAGTGATTCGTCGGGGCCTGCGATGATTTTTCGACGTGCTGCTGGCACTGGAGCTGACTGAATTTCCTCTTCCTCACTGTCACTTCCAAAGGGATTTGTTGATTCTCGCTTTGGAGCGACTTTTTCCTCACTGATTTCATCGTCAAATGGATTACACTCGCTCGGATAAGTCGGGTTTTCTTCGCTCACATCGTTTGTGCTGACATTTACAACGTCAATTGCATCGCACGAATCCTCGATTTGTTTCGCAAGCTCTTGCATCATTGACACATTAACTGCTGCAATGGGATTCCCCTCGTTAGCCATACTAGTTTCTAAGGAATCTGGCTCGATATATGCTGTTGAATGCTCACATGTGTCTTGAATTGATTTAACTCGATTAATTGATGGATTTTCAAATATTTTAAGCCGTTGCTGAACTAATGACAGTTTTTCATCACTTTCGGACGGTTTTTTATCATAAAAATAATTCTTATCAACTATGCCAAGTGTGTCTTTGGTATCCTGGCTTGATGTCTCCATTGTTTCATTGATATTATTTGTGGCAGTAAGGCAATATCTTTCAATACTATTATCAATCTGAAAATTATTTTTTTTCACTATATTTACACAATCATTTTTTTCACTTGTCGAATTGACAATTTTTTTTGTCATGGAATTAACTGCTGATGTTGCTGAATCATCATTGTTTTCAAGAGTCGTGTCGGTGGCAACAGCGTCGAGTAAGTGATTTGAGATAAAATGAAGTCTCATGTGAGAAATTTCTGCAGTTTCTTTGCTAAACACATTCACTTGGCCTTGCTTAACGCACTTTTCCTCGTCGCTGAGCGAACGCTCGTGGCCTATCTCGACTTGGCCACCGTCAGAGCCTTCACAAGGCCCCTCCAGTGATGCCTCGCAGGCCACGTCCTCGTCCGGACACGTCTCGCAGCAGTATTGACCCTCTTCAGTCTCGTAGTAGTTGCCAGGTGTTAGTTGGGCTTGGCAGCGTGCACACCTGAAACACGTGCGGTGATACGTCGTCCGGGATATGACGAGCTTCTCAGCTAGGAATACTGGCATGCCACAAATAGTACATGGCTCTCGACGCATCCCCAGACGTGTTACCACCTGCGACATACATTTTTATTTTTTATTTATTTAAAAAATACATTTTTAATATGACATTTTTAAATCTAATTTATACGTTAATTTTCGCATTTCTTTCAGATAATTTAATTTTTTTTTTTTACTTTTTCACGTGTATTTATGGTAAAATTACTGTATAAATGATATTTTATGGAGTTAAATCAGTTATTTTTTTAATATCACAGGAAAAAACGTTGAATTATTATCGAAAATTGAAATTTGATTATTTTTTTTTTTCATCTAAACACATTTTTTTTATTTAAATTCAGTAACAAAAAATTTTTTTATTAAATTTTTTTTATTATTGATTTTAAAAAATGATAAAAAAAATTGTTAAAATAAAAATTTTATATTAATATTTTAAAAAAATCAAATTTATCATCAAAAATTTGGGATATAATTTTTTTTTCCTTGTTCAAATACATTGAAAAAAAAAAAAATCAATTTTATAAATAAAAATTTTTTTAAATAGAATTAGAGTGCATAAAACTGAAAAGTGATAAATTAATTTTAAAAAAAAATTGTATAAGATAAGGCCCTATTTCGGAATTTTTTTGTTTTTTGTTTTTTTTTTTTTTGTCATTAATTGATATTTTATAATAAAAAAAATTAGAAATTGATAGAAAAAAAAATTAGGATCAATCAGATGCATAAAAAATTGCAGTCTAAAAAAAAAAATAAATTATTTTACATTTAATCATTAATTAACTTCTTACTAATGATGTTAATCTTTCTCTAGAAATTATTCAAAAATGGTAATAGACCATGAATCATAAGAATTTACGAGGTTTGGCCTGTCGGCAAGACTTTCTCTTTGTATTCTCTCATATAGCTATACATATATGTGCATCGTATTGAGTTAAAAGTTTAAAAAACCCTTGTTAAACGTATATATACAACAGACATGCTGCTGCGTTTTCTGGGTCATGAACAACCGCATGCTTTCTAGCTTCTCAAGAAGTAGGTATAGTAGGTACTATTGTAGCACAAATTACCCAAACCAAATTACGCTTATATTAGTGTCAAAACATTAGACAATCTTCTTGTCGAGCCCATGCACACTAAAACAACAACACTACACCAACATTTACTCATATGGATAAAAACTGAATCCAACGGAAAATCTAAAAAAAAAAAAAAAAAAAACAGAAGATAAAAAAATCACAATAATTTTATAATTCTCCATGATTTTCTTTACGACAATGCATTTAAAATGTACAGTTGTAAGACACTTTAGTACTTTTCTAATTACAAATAGCAATAAAAATTGTTTTACCCAGCTCTGAAGAAGAAGAATGTACTTTACGTTCACATAATCTCACTTACTGACATGAAAAATTAAAAAAAAAAACACCATCTACAAGTCTCAATTATCTTCATAAAACTACTATAGGTTTCTTCTTAAAAATATCAACAATAATATAAAAATAAATTATAAGAAAATTTTCTTTAAATTTCTCTTTATATAAAATTTTTTAAATAGATAAATGTCCCGAGGGGAGCATTTTTAAACGGTCAGGAGGTCAAGAAAGTCATATGTGAGAGTTTTAAAATGGACATGTGGAATTTTTTGATTATTTCAAGTCACAATAGCTCAATGACCTATGAAAACACGTATATATACAATGAAAAACCGTATATAAATTTCTCTTGTCCTCTTAATAAATATTCTACACAGAAATTCGTCTTGATGTTGATTTGTACGTGACGACTGATTATTTCCGTCGTACGTGTACGCGATTTCTCAGAATAGCCTCTTTTAGGTTAGGTTAAACGTCGTTGTTTAAGAGAAGAAGAAAGGGGGAAGACAATAAAGCCTAGAAGAGTAATATAGTGTTGACAATAATAGATTGCATGCTTAAACGTGCAAATTACCCTGGCTATTACACCTATGAATAAATATTAATAAAGCGGTGAATACAAATCAATAAATTACAGTTAAACATCATTATAGAAGCAAAAAATAAAAAAAAAAAACAAACGAAAACAATAAACAACAAAGCAATTACCTTCTAGCAGAATATTTCAGGTTTATATTGCCCCATTAAGTCCAAGCTTTCCTCCTGAAGAACAAAAAAAAAAAAATCCGTAACGATATATTTTGTGATATCAGTATATAACACGTTACTTATACGAAAAGGGCACATGTTCAAAAAAAATCTTAAAACTAATATTTAATACGTATATATCAATAATGTTTTATTCATATTATCGTATTTAAAAGTTATTTTACGATGTTTTAAAGACGAAAATTACACGTTTTTCAAAATTTTTTATTGTTTTTTAACGATAACTCGATAAATATATTTAAGATAAGAAAAAAATGTTATTAAAATTGATTAATTAAGAATTAAAATATCTATAAAAAATGTATAAATAAATTTTTTTATATCTTACGTAATTTTTGAGATATTTTTAATTGTCAAAAATTCATATTTTTTTTTAAAATATCTCGAAAATAAAGCAAAATACAGTAAAAATTTATTCTACATTTTTTATAAAGAATTAAATTCCCTATTATTTTACTTTAATAAAATTTTTTGCTATTTCGCTTATTTACAGAGTTATCGAGAGATTAGTGAAAAAAAAAAAAATTGTACGCCCTTTTGGCATTATAGTTACGTCACAATGTAAACTGAAAACTTTTTCGTTTCCAACAGAGCTGGGTATATATATTTAAACAGAGGAAAAATGGACAATATTTAATTGACTCAATGATACAAAATTTAATTTAAACAAAATGACATCATCAATTGAGGGGAAAAAAAGGAACGTTGGCGTACTCGTAATTGACGACACAATTGATCAAGATAATTTGGCAGGCAAGTTTGAAATTAATGAGAGAGAAAAAGAGAGAAAAGAGTCGCGGGGTACATTACACAAAAATGAATTTTTTTAACTATGTGAATTTAATTTTTTTTTTTTTTTCCTTTCTTCACGTGCATAAAGAAATTTTTTTCCCACACGTGCAAAAACTTTTTTCACGTGCTAAACCTTGATGTATAAGTTTCATTACAATGAAAAACGAAAAACCGAGAGGTAAAAGAAGATGTTGCTGACGATTGCCGCCTCTCTACTCGTATTTCTGTTGCTCTGCAGTTGAGGTTCAAGCGAGGGCAATGGAATCGTGAGCTGTGTCTCACTCTCTGCCTCAGCATCTTCTCTCTATTCATAATGGAATATAACTCGCTTACTTCCTTCTCAGGGACGAAAATTATTATCTGTCTCTAGGCGAGGGTTTGCCCGGAACTCGTAGCTGTTTCCTACTCATTACGCCCTACTACGCGAGCGCAACCTCACTCGCTGATCAACACAAACCTAACCTCTACTTTACTAGAGGGCCGTTACGTTGGCGGAAATTCACAAAGTTACCAGAGAAGAAATAAAAAAAATTATCAAGAAAATTATCATTTTCTTATCAACTTTCTATCTTTACAATAATTAATCATGAAAAATCGACATTTAAATAAAAGTTATATTCCAATTAAATTATATTAAATTGGATATTTTTACTTTTTCACTTTTTCAACATTTAATTTCAACATTAAAAACCAATTTCACGCATTCAATATAAAAAAAAAAAAAATTTCTGTTTAACAAAATTAATTTTAATAGTCAAAATTCGATAAATTTTTCTTTCATATATTACTTTTATGATTAATTCTTTAGAATTAAAATTAAGTAATTAAAGTTTCAGTTTCGAATATAATTTTTTAAAAGTTATTTATAGATTTGAAAATTTTTAAATAAAAAAAAATGGTTTTTTTTTTATATTCATAATTAAATTTTTTTAATATATCAAATTAAAAATGATAAGCAACGATTAAAGTTTCAAAAATGATTTTAATATTTCACTGATAGATGAACTAAAAAAAAAAAATTGACAAAAGTTGGAAAAAAAAAAAACGCAAAATAATTTCCTAATAAAATATTATCCTACAGATTGAAAAAATAAAGAAAAAAATTCCGATTCGAATTTTGATGATTTTAAACATTTTAAATCTGTGAAAAGAATTTTTTATCGCGGCTATTTATCTTTTTTCAATTCTTAAAACCCAAAAAAGACAGTTTTTCTATTACTATCCTATAACAAAAACTTTTTTTAAAATCCCTTTATATCTATCAATTAAATAATTAATCGCGAAAAAGAAACAAAAAATTATACAACAATGCAGGAAATCAAGCGGTGGATATCGATATAAGCAAAAAAAAAAAACAAATAAATAACTGGCAATAAAAAGTCAAAAAAAGGTTAAACCAGCACTGGCAACTGCTAAACATAAAAAAAAAAAAAAAACAACTATACCTTAGAAGGCGTAGACTCTGGAGTAATCGGTTGATTTTTCGTTTCAATAGTACGACTCATTGCAACTCGACTTGGTGATGATCCTGTAAAAAAAATTTTAAAAAACTATGAATAAACACAAAAAAAAACGAATGAAAAAAATTCTACCTAATTGTCACGCACGCGCACACAATTAAGTCCGACATTGTTCGGTCCAGTTATGATTCAACATCGTTGACAGTTGATGTGTTTCACGTGCGAGAAAGTATCTCGACCCATTTAGACGCGAGACAGCCAACAAAGTGACAACAATACCAAATAAATAATCAATATTCAAGTCATAATTACATCGACGACAATAAGAAACAGTATAAAACAATTTAAAAGATTTTTTCATTGTGTTAAACGTTTGAAAAATTAATTATTAGTAGGACACGCACTCAAAACCCACATCCCCACGCGATTCTTACACACTATTTACACATATAAAAGCCTAAGTCAACTGGTTTTCGCGCGCGCGACTGGTTTTGCTAAGTCTCTTTCACTTTTATCGCCTGGAGATTGTGCCTGTGGCCAACAGCACGCGCAACCATCGACGGATAGCAAGAGATACGATGTTGCAAAGCCATCTATACACACATTTATAAATAGAACCAGCCATTACAACTAAAAAAAAGACGGAAAAAATGTTGATTAGTGTAACGAAAGTTTGTACAAATATTTCACAATTGATATTTAGGTATATAAATAATTCTTTTAACCTCCAAACTGTTGATAGAACTGCGACAAATATGTGAGTATTGACAGACGATCAGGAACAGCACATGAGGCCATATCCTCGGCATCAAGCAGCGCAGGGATTCCCAAATGTTCCTCAGCAATTCTAAAGGCCTTCTCATTATTCCTGTACACGTCGTCCTTGTTCAAGCTATTGAAATCACTAGAATTGGGCAGAAAAATTGTCATATTAATCCTTTATAACATGGTTTTTATTTTGAGTCATCAACTATTTTTAGGCATGCTTGCACGAAGGTTAAGCCTTGATAGTACCTTTTACAATGTGTCATTTTAAAAATGAAAAAAAAAAATCATCCTATGAGTCATTCGGGGTATTCTTTCAGAAAGTTCCAACAATTTTGTCTCGACAATAATTTTAATAATTTTTTTTGTTATGAAAAAAATAGTTTTTTTTTTTTTTAGTTGAATTAAATGTAATAATGCATTTTGTAATATTTGATGAAAAAAAAGAATGAAAAAATTTTTTTAGCATTTTTGAGAAAAGTTTATTGGAAATTGCTAAATTTTTGTGATTTTTTTTGTCATTTCTTGCAGATAACTCGGTAACTATAAATGAGATAATGAAAAATATTATAAGAATTAAAAGATAGAGAATTTTATTTCCTACAAAAAAAGTAGAATAATTTTTTTTTTTTGTATTTTGCTTGATTTTTACGATATTTTTAAAAAATGAAAATTTTCAATAATCAAAAAAATTTTAAAAACTACGAGAGATAAAAAAAAATTTATTTAACGTTTTTTGTCAGAAATTTAAGCCCGAATAATTTAACTTCTATAATATTTTTCGCTATCGTCCTTATCTACTGAGTTATGGCTAAAAAACCAAAAAATTTACGAAAAATGCGAGATTTCCAAGGGATATATCCTTTAGAATTTGACAAAAAAAAAATTATTGATCTCAATTAAAATTTTTTCAATGAATGAATTAATTAAAAAATAATTTAAACATTTGGATATAAGACTGTCCCTGTATATGATCGATGAAACGAATTTTTTTTTACGTTATAGCTTGCTGACATAATTCACTGTCGAGCGTTTGTGCATGTGCAAAGAATGATTGCACTGCACGTAATAATGAAATCCGATAGGCTTTTCCCAAGTAACGACACTCGATATACGTAAGCGAAAGATCGACCGCCATGATCGACGAGCCTTCGGCTTGAAGAATCACTTAAATATCACGTTACACAACTGTCTGTATATATTTGAAATTTACTCGTCGTCGTGTCAATAAAAATCGACTTTAGAGTTATTATATAGGTACAATATATACTTATACACAAACATGGCTTAACCGTTAATCGATATGGGCATTTGGATGAATAACTTACATGAGGTCCGGCCGAAAGTGATGTATCATCGCGCAAAAGGCTAAACCGTCCCGCCACGAGGTTGTCATGTTTTGAACATTCACTCCGGGATAACCCTCGGTGATACGACGACACCACAGCTCAAGGGCCTTTGGACCACGTCTTTCTGACATCTTTTATTTCTTCAAACTCGACTCCAGTGACTCCAAAACCGTGTCCTGAAAAATTACATTTTTATACGTTTTTATTAATTTATTGTTTT